>PVKP010021475.1:0-39081 GCA_004027715.1 Plecturocebus donacophilus | reverse complement strand
AAAAAAACAAAGAGAGCAACCTGGCTGAGGGCCCTGCTCCCCTAGCTAGGGAGGTCCTACAAGTTATTGGGCTCTTGAAGATCTCCCTCCTTTCCCTATAAAGTGGGAATAAAATATGACAGATTTAAGGTGAGGTTTGAATGGAAACAGTCTAGCTAGTACATTTAGTTTCTGAAAGATGTAAGTGCTCAGCTTTCTGGCACAGATGGCTTCCCAAGGCCCTTAAAGGTCTTGGTGCAGGTTTAATCATTTCATTGCTCACTGCCAGTCTTCAGGTAGGGGTAGGGGCTGCAGCCAGCTGACCCCTGGTGAGTCTCCATCAGAATGTGCCCACTCGCACGCTCAAGTCTTGCTGTGATGACAGCGGGGACTTCCAGGTACTTGCAAATGGTCAAGTGCTCTTTGACTTGAGGAGCCCTGAACAGTGTATAGCATCAAAGCCCCCAGACTTGCTAGGCTCCCCCATCACCATGACCCCCCTAGGCCTTTCTCAGGTGCCAAAGCTGCATTGATGCATTGATGGATTTTATAATTCTTTTTATTTATTTATTTATTTTTTAGACAGAGTTTAACTCTTGTTGCCCAGGCTGGAGTGCAATGGTGAGATCTCAGCTCACCGCAACCTTTGACTCCTGGATTCAAGTGATTCTCCTGCCTCAGCCTCCTGAGTAGCTGGGATCACAGGCGCATGCTACCATGCCCAGCTAATTTTTGTATTTTTAGTAGAGATTCACCATGTTGGCCAGGCTGGTCTTGAACTGACCTCAAGTGAACTGCCCGCCTCAGCCTCCCAAGATGCTGGAATTATAGGCATGAACCACCACGTCTGGCCTTGTTTCATAATTCTTGTTCCTCCTCGCAGGAGCTGTAAGGCGGACCCCAGGGGGCAAGGCTAAGAAAGCCAAAGTGCCCATCCTCAGGCCCTGCTCATCCCTCAGACATTTGCACAGCGCCCCTTTCTCTCCATCTTCCATAGCGCTTTCCATAATTGGCAACAGATACACACCGCAGCATGTTGGGTCTCTTTTAATACTTTTTTTTTTTTTTTTTGAGACAGGGTCTCACTCTGTCACCCAGGCTGGGGAGCAGTGGTGCAATCTTGGCTCACTGCAACCTCTGCCTCCTGGGTTCAAGCAATCCTCCTACCTCAGCCCTCCAAATAACTGGGACTACAGGCATGCACCACCATGCCTGGCTAATTTTTGTATTTGTAGTAGAGACAGGGTTTCATCAGGTTAGTCAGGCTGGTCTTAAACTCCTGACCTCAGGTGATCCGCCTGCCTCAGCCTCCCAAAATGCTGGGATTACAGGCGTGAGCCACCGCGCCCGGCTCTTTTAAGAATTTTGTAAGGACTGAGGTGTGATCACCAAGTTCCCGAGGCCTTCCTTCTGCACCTTTGATGCCTGCTCTGTAAATCCCGCAAGAAGCTCTGTTTCATCCATTCTTTTGGGTGTAGATTCCATTCCTCATTCATGTTCTGCATCAGAAAAAGCCTTGTTCAAAGGAAGCCCTTGGGGCAAGTGTTAGGATGGCCACAGACATGTCACACCTCCCAGCCACGGTGCATTTTCTGCTGCTGACCAGGCGTTTCTAAAGCAGAAGCAGTATGCCAGGTATGGCCATGTTTTCCTGAAGAGTGGATGTGTCTCACCCACAAACGAGGCCTCTGAGTAACTTTGAGTTACACTAATTGTGATATCTAGGTGTTACTGTATCATTGGAGCAACCCCCAGGTGGGTAGGAGGTGGTTTAAAAGATGGCGATTAGCCAGGTGTGGTGGCTCACACCTGTAATCCCAGCATTTTGGGAGGCTGAGGTGGGCGGATCATGAGGTCAACAGATCAAGACCATCCTAGCCAAAATAGTGAAACCCCATCTCTGCTAAAATAAAAAAAATACTGGATGTGGTGGCACGTGCCTGGAGTCCCAGCTACTCGGGAGGCTGAGGCAGCAGAATTGCTTAAACCCAGGAGGCGGAGGCTACAGTAAGCCTAGATGACGCCACTGCACTCCAGCCTGGTACCTGGCGAAAGAGCAAGACTGTCTCAAAAAAAAAAAAAAGATGGCTATCAGGACCAAGCCCTCCACATGCTGGACTATTGACTCAACATTTCTACAACTTCCCGTTCATGCCCAGCCTCTGTGCCCTTTACCCTTCCTGGGCTGTCTGTCCTCTTGCCATGTGTGCCTGGCACCAGTCTCCACATCCTGGAGGCTCCTTGCCCTGGGTTCCCAAGGATCTCTTGCCAAAGCCTCATGAAAGAACACTGAAGGTGTATGCAAACCCACTGGTGTCTCCCTTTGTCTCTGAGGCCAGCACAGTGCCCAGCATGGAGGGCATTTAGTGTTGAAAAGAGATAAGGGAGGCAGACAGAGAGACGTGAGCTTGTTCATTCTGGAAGTACTTGACTTTGACTGTGTGTGGCTGTATCTGCGTGACTGACAGCCATCAGTTTTCAGATTATGTTTCCTTCTCTAGGGATTGGCAGGGACTGGTGGCAGTGAGGGAGGCTGAATGGCCTTACGAGGTGCAGGAGACTTAGCAGAGGGATTCTTAAACTTGTCTTCCTGCTGCTGGAGGAACATTTGAGGGCAGAAGAGGGTCAGGAGAGAATTTTTTTGGTTTTCCAGCCAGACTGTCCATGCTTGGCCTTTCCCTCTTCAGTAGAGTGAACAGAGTTCCAAGGGCTTGGGGACAGAGCTTGTGGGCACTTCCCTTCACTGATGCATCTTTTCACCCCTCTTCTTGGAGCAATTCTATTTCACCCTTTATTGAGCAGCCTGGTGGGCTGTGTCGTTCTCTGCTGGCTCTGGTTAGGGGCACGCTTGCCCTCCACCCCTCCTGTTCCCATGGTGGAGTAGGGACCCCTGGCCCATTAAAAGGAGCTATCTCAGGACCCATTGGGAGGATTCCACATTGTTCCTCTAAACTAGTGTCACCTAGTGTCTTAGTTTTCTGTTGCTTATAACAGAATACTTGAAACTGGATAGTGTGTGTGTGTGTATTTTTTTTGAGAAAGAGTATCACTCTGTCACCCAGGCTACAGTGCAATGGCACAACCTTGGCTCAGTGCAACCTCTGCCTCCCGGGTTCAAGCGATTCTCCTGCCTCAGCCTCCTGAATAGCTGGGACTACAGGTGCCCTCCACCATCACCAGCTAATTTTTGTATTTCTAGTAGAGAAGGGGTTTTACCATATTGGCCAGCCTGGTCTCAAACTCCCGACCTCAGGTGATCTGCCCACCTCAGCCTCCCACAGTGCTAGGATTACAGGCATGAGCCACTGCACCTAGCTGAAACTGGATAATTTAGAAAGGAATTTATTTCTTACACAGTTATGGAGGCTGAGAAGTCCCAGGTCAAGGGGCTATATCTGGTGAGGACCTTTTTGTTAGTGGGACCTGTCTTCAGGGTCCCAAGGCCGTATAGGACACCATGTAATGAGCTAGCTGAGTGTGCTAGCTCAGGTCTCTCTTCCTCTTCTTATAAAGCCCCCAGTCCCCCTCCTATGATAACCCAATTCCCTGTCAGTCCATTCATCCCAATCACCTCTTGAAGTTCCCACCTCTTAGTACTGCCACTCTGGGGATTCAATTTCAACATGAAGCCCAGGCGTGGTGGCTCACACCTGCAATCCCAGCACTTTGGGAGGCCAAGGCTGGCAGATCACAAGGTCAAGAGTTCAAGACCAACCTTGCCAACATGGTGAAACCCTGTCTCTACTAAAAAAAAAAAATATATATACAAAAATTAGCCGGGCATGGTGGCATGTGCCTGTAATCCCAGCTACTTGGGAGGCTGAGGCTGGAGAATCGCTTGAACCCAGGAGGCCAGGTTTGCAGTAAGCAGAGATCATGCCATTGCATGACAGCCTGGGCAACAAACTCCCTTTTAAAAAAAAAAAGCTAACATATGCAAAGTGCCCACCACAGTTGCTGGCACAGAGGAAGCAGGCACCTGCTGGCATTGTGGTGTTAGTATCTTCTTAGGAGGAGCTCTGATCCAAAAAGCCAACCTTGGACACCTGGCCAGAGTGACCAGGCTATCCTGTAAATACGGCTGCGTGGTTGTCAGGTGCTCCCATAGACCCTTGCAGACTGGCCTGGCACCAGCCACAGGGAATCCACTGCCCGTCCCTCAGAGGGAAGGTGGACCGGCCCAGCTCCTTGGCGCCATCTTCCCTCACAAAAGAGCGGCACTGTCTGAACCCCCAGGGCCGAGGAGCAGTAAAAGGCCATAAAGGGAAGGGGAGGACCAGCCATAAACTGGTGCCAGAGTCGTTAGCAGTTTCCTTTCTGATAAGGGCTTCCAGGGTTTGGAGGAGCCCTGCTGAGATTTCCGAGTCTGGGCTCTCGTGCCCTGGATGTTTGGATCCTTGGGTCAGAGTGCACAGAGGGAAGATCAAGGCGGAGAAACTGTCAGAGACAGGAAAGGACAGGAGGGGGCATCCGACGAAGGCCAAGAGGCAGGCTAGGAAGGGGCCCGGGAGTAACCACACGAGGGCGGCTCGCGCCACGGGCGCTTCCTGCAGGGTGAGGGGATCACCTCATTCGCTGTCCCACCCAACTGAGACCAAGACGGCCCCTCTTATTACCAACCTGTTTCTCAGGAGACCCGGGATTAGAGGCAGGATCTGCTACGTCATGTGCAGGGTACAGTGCAAAATCCAGACGTGGGCCCCCGTGGGCCCCATTTGTTAGGAATTTCAGGATGGCGACTGCAGAAGGGTAAAGCCAGTGGGCGTCCCGCTGAGGGCGGGGCCTTGTGCGACTGCACCGATCTCATGTCCCTGAAGCCGGCCCTGTCTAGAGGGGTTGAGACGCTTGACAAAGGTCACATGCTAATAAGAAGCGGCCGGTGGCTCTGGTGTGAACACAGCGCAGTGGGAAAGGACAAAGTGGGTCTTTCAGTTCCTCCCATCCTTCTACAAGAAGGCGAGTGCTCAGGCAGGGTAAAGGGAGCCATCGAGGGTCACACAGCTCCTTGAGAGGTGGGTTCTTCCAATAAGGCAGGGATTCAAGATGGGCCGTTGTCTTGGAAGACTTCAGTCTCCACTTAGACAAGCAAAGAACACACCCAAAACACGCCCAAGCCAGGACACCAGCAGTTTGGAAACACCAGACAAGAATGTGGAAGAACATATATAATGAGACCAGGCACGGTGGCTCAAACCTGTAATCCCAGCACTTTGGGAGGCCCAGGGGCGAGGATCACTTGAAGTCAGGAGTTCGAGACCTGCCTGGCCAACATGGCAAAACCCCTACTAAAAATATAAAAATTACGAAAAATACAAAAATTAGCTGACCATGGTAGCACATGTCTGTAGTCCCAACTACTCAGGAGGCTAAGGCAAAAGAATCGCTTGAACCTGGGAGGCAGAGATTGCAACGAGCTGAGCTCATGCCACTGCACTCCAGCCTGGGCAACAATAAGGTTCTGTCTCAAAAAAAAAAAAAAAAAAAAAATATATATATATATATATATATGTATGTAATGAGTTTTATAGAATTGTAAGCTCATTTTCTAAGCGACGGAACTTTTGTTAGTGAGTATAGACAGGAGTGATAACTGTCCGGGCCCTATCATCCTCTAGCATTTCCAGCCCCTTGGACACCCTGCTAGGGCAGTGGCAGTGGCGAGGGCTGGGAGAAGCCGCTGCACAAATGTCCTCCAGGGTGGAGGTGTGGACTCTACCACCAGGAACTCACCCACCTCGGGTTCAGGGCACAGGGCTGCCTGTCTTGTGCTATCTTTTGCAGATAGGATATCCCTCAAACCCTGGTCCAGTGTTAGCTTTCCCTTCTCTGTGTAACAGGCACCGGTGCTCCTAGGCCCACAATTCTGAAGGCAGCTAGTCTGAGCTGTCATTTTTAAGGACAGAGCCATCAAACTACAGTGGTTTTTAAATTTATTTTCCAGTTGGCTACATGTTCTTATCAATTAAATGCACAGCCAGGAGGGTTAGTGGTGAGAGTCCAGGTTGGTCTCAGAGGCCCACATTCCAGTGCTGGCTCCAGCTCCTTCTATGAACCCAGATACTCTGGGTTGCCGGAAGTCCTCATGTATACAAGGAGGGGCTTGAACATCAGCCTCTCTGCCTCCATGACTCTTTTTTTTTTTTTAGATGTGGAGTTTCGCTCTTGACCAGGCTAGAGTGCAATGGTGCAATCTCAGCTCACTGAAACTCACTGAAACCTCCACCTCCTTCCTGGGTTCAAGGAATTCTCCAGTCTTAGCCTCCTGAGTAGCTGGGATTGCAAGTGTGCACCCCCATGCCCAGCTAATTTTTGTACTTTTAGTAGTGATGAGGTTTCACCCCTTTGGCCAGGCTGGTCTCTAACTCCTGACCTCAGGTGATCCTCCCACCTCAGCCTCCCAAAGTGCTGGGATTACAGGTGTGAGCCATGGCACCCAGCTTCCATGACTCTTACATTAGTGGCTCTCCTATCCCCATTCCTCTTCCTCATTGCATATCTTAGCCTGGGAGGCAGCTCAGCCTCACCTCCAAGGTGGACAGACTCATCAGAGCAAAGACTTCAGAAGACACCCACTCACTCTTCCTCCCTTTTCACAGCCTAGGTTTTCCTTGCCCTCCTTGGAGGCTGACAGGGAGAGGAGAGGTCCTGGTCTGGGTCTTGAGTCTAGTCCTTAAGTACAGCATTCAAGGATAATAGCAAGGACATAGGCAGATGCTAAGAGGTTGGTACCAACCAGTGTATTTCCATTATCCCTGTGACCTCTTCCAAAAAGCCATCATACTTCCTCTTCAAGAGATAGAGCCAGGCTTCCTAAACACTTGTAGAGTTAGTGGAGTCTAGGATGTCATTCTGATTATTCCTGAAACTATTCCAAACATGTGAGATTATGTATAATCATAGGAATTAAGAAAACCATGGCAGCACATGGGAACATTATATAGTCATTGAAAAGGTAATGGTGTTGTAACGATAGCGGAAATGCTTATGATGTAATATTAACTCCAAAGAGCAAGGTGCAAAATTAGAATATGTACTCAACCATGTAAAATACATAGAAAAAAACCACCAGGGCCGGGCACAGTGGCTCACGCCTGTAATCCCCGCACTTTGGGAGGCCGAGGCGGGCAGATCATCTGAGATCAGGAGTTCGAGACCAACCTGGCCAACATGGTGAAACCTCATCTGTACTAAAAATAAAAAATTAGCCACGTGTGGTAGCAGGTACCTGTAATCCCAGCTACTTGGGAAGCTAAGGCAGGAGAATCGTTTGGACCTCGGAGGCAGAGTTTGCAGTGAGCCAAGATCATGCCACTGTGCTCCACCCTGGGTGACAGAGTGAGACTCCATCTCAAAAACAAACAAACAAACAAAAAACAGTACAGAGATGGGATTGTGGTACTTTTTTTCTTTTTTTGTATTTGCATTAGTGTGTTTCTGTTGCTGGCCACTTCAGCCCCTTCCTGAGGCCAGGGCTGGCTGGCTGTACTTTGTACCATGTGACCTCCACCCACTTTCCCCTCTCCCCTTCCCAGGCACAGCTGACTGGACTATGTTTGGCCATGTCACTTGTGGGGAGCCAGTGATAGGCAGGCCAGCACCACGTGACTTGAGTAGTTGCCTAGAAAGATGAGCTATTTGTTCAGCTTCCCTCTTGAGCTCAGAAATGTGAACTGAGAGACAAAGAAAAACTTTTGCTCCACTGGCTGAAGCTGTGGAAGGTGACCAGAATGATGCTGGAGGAATGGCCGCCTTGGGCGAGGGGCCTGTTGAGGCTATGAGGGGCAGGGGCCAGAGGCCAGCAGAGAGAAAGTCAAGTCCCAGGGACAGAGAGGTCTACAGCAGCCACCTTGGCCAACTGCCCAACTAGCAACCTTATTCTTTCAACACACTCCCATTTTCCCTTGAGGTCAACTGAGCAGCTCTCTGGTCCTTGCAACTGAAAAAATCTCATCTTGCACCTTCCAACATTTCTATGGCTGTATGCTGTTAGTATTATTATTGCTCTTGAGACATGTTCTCACTCTGTGGCACAGATTGGAGTGCGCTGGCGCTAGCACTGTTAACTGACCTTGAACTCCTGACCTCAAGTGATCTTCCCACCTCAGCCTTTGGAGTACTTAAGACTACAGTGCATGTCACCACATCTAACTAATTTTTTTTTTTTTTGAGACGGTGTTTCACTCTTGTCGCCCAGGCTGGCGTGCAATGGGGTGATCTCGGCTCACTGCAACCTCCGCCTCCTGGGTGTAAGGGATCCTCCAGCCTTAGTCTCCCAAGTAGCTGGGATTATAGGCGCTCGCCACCATGCCTGGCTATTTTTTTTGCATTTTTAGTAGAGACAGGGTTTTGCCATGTTGGCCAGGCTGGTCTCGAACTCCTGATCTCAGGTGATCCCTGCACCTCAGCCTCCCAAAGTGCTGAAATTGCAGGTGTGAGCTACCGCACCTTGCCCCAGCTAATTTTTTTGTAGAGATGGAGTCTCACCATGATGTCCCTGCTGATCCTGAAATTCTGGGCTCATGCGATCCTCGTGCCTCACCCTCCCAAAGTATTGGGATTATAGGCGTGAGCCACTGCACCCAGCCTATATATCTTTTAATAAAACAGAGAACCACCAGTAAGGTGACCCTGCCATTTTGGAATGTATTCTTATACCCAGTCATATACTTTAAATCCACCTGGTCTTGCGCCTTTCCACCAAGGCTACAGAAAAGCTAGAGTTCTAGGCTGTTGGGACACTGTGCAACCCTGGATATCCACCCCAGACTTTGCCATCAGAGAGTCTCAGCCAGGGCCTGTTGGAGACACACTGCCAGGGCAGCAGGCCCTCGTCACCTTTGACAGGCCTTGGCATTGCCTATCTTGTGCTGATCACATCCTCAGACCTTTGGGGGATCCCCAATTACATGTGGTCTCTGTACTGCCTCAAAAAAACTTTTTGTAAAACATTCATGTTCTTAAATATGATACTAACATATATTAGGATGGAAATACTTCCTAAGGTATGTCATCTGTAAATGTGATGAGAATCAATTGCATGATGATTCTCAGCGCTCTCTCTCTCTCTCTCTCTCTTTTTTTTTAATTTATTTCACTGTCACCCAAGTTAGAGTACAGTGGCACTATCTTGGCTCACTCCAACTTCCACCTAACAGGTTCAAGCAGTCCTCTTGCCTCAGCCTCCAGAGCAGCCTCCAGGCGCCCACCACCATACCCATCTAATTTTCATATTTTTAGTAGAGACGGGGTTTCATCATGTTGGCCAGGGTGGTATTGAACTCCAGACCTCAAGTGATTTGCCCACTTTGGCCTCCCAAAGTGCTGGGATTACAGGTGTGAGCCACTGTGGCCAGCCTCTCTCTCTCTCTTATTCTCTCTCTCTCTCTCTCTCACACACACACGTATATTTGCACACACATGTGCACACACACACGTTCAAACACACCCAAACCAGGACACCAGCAGCTTTGGAAATACCAGACAAGAAAGTGGAAGAAAATATATAATGAGTTTGATAGAATTGGAAGTCCATTTCCTGAGTGAGGGGACTTTTGTGAGTACAGACAGATAGGAGTGATAACTTTCCTGGCCCTATAAGCCTCTAGCATTTCCATCTCCTCACAGGCTTCTTCCCTTGAAGTTTCTGTTCCTCACACTTCCTGCTATTTCAGACTCTTGGCCAGATCTGCGGATTTGAAAGGCACAGCTGAGTGGCCTCAAATGTTCTTCCTCCTGGATAAAATGCACACAACCACGCTCACCTGTCTATTAGCTTTTGTGGACTTTCTTCCTACCTGCCTGAAATGTGGATTGCTGAGCAGAAGAGGCCCAGGGTGGATGAAGTGGGAGAGAGGGACCGAGGAGAAAAAGGGGAGGAGTGTGGACTCTTCTTAAAGCCTAGCTTAGTGCACCTACCAAGCCTAGTGCACCCACCGCCGTCTCCCTCCAGACAGACAGGTTCGATGCATCCTGAAGTAAATTGGCTTTGGTGACCTCAAGTCTGGGCTCATATCCCAACTTCAGCATTTAAAAGCTGTGTAAGGCAGTGACTCATACCTGTAATCCCAGCACTTTGGAAGGCCGAGGAAGGAGGATTGCTTGAGCCAAAGAGTTCGAGATCAGCCTGAGCAACATAGTGAGACCCCATCTCTACAACAACAATGAAAAAATTTAAATTAGCCAGGCATGGGGGCTTGCACCTGTGGTCCCAGCTACTTGAGAGGCTGAGGCTGGAGGATCGCTCGTGCCCGGGAAGTCAAGGCTGCAGTAAGTCATGACTACTCTACTGTACTCCAGCCTGAGCAAGAGTATGGGACCCTGTCTCAAAAAAAAAACAGACAAAACAAAACCAACAGTGTGAGCCTGAGCAAATTTGTTTTCTTTCTTTCTTTTTTTTCCTTTCAGACCGAGTCTCCCTCTGTTACACAGGCTGGAGTGCAATGGAGCAATCTCAGCTCATTGCAACCTCTGCCTCCCAGGTTCAATAAATTCTCCTGTTTTAGCCTCCTGAGTAGCTAAGATTACGGGTGCCTGCCACCACACTTGGCTAATTTTTTTTTTTTTTTTTTTAGTAGAGATGAGGTTTCACCATGTTGGCCAGGCTGGTTTCAAACTCCTGACCTCAGGTGATCCACCTGTCTCAGCCTCCCAAAGTTGCTGGGATTACAGGCATGAGCCACCCATGCCCAGCCTAGCTTGAGGAAATTTCTCACCCTTCCTGAGCTTCAGTTTTCCCAGCTGTGAAATGGGAATAAACCACTCTATTATGGAAAGGATAAAATGAGAAATGGACACAGAGGTCCATGCATACCGCAAATGCCTTTCTTCATCTTAGGGAGCTAGACTGTGGCTGCCTTCCCTTCCTGCTCCCCTCTGGCCTCCTCCTGGGGCTATGTCTGTCTGAGGAGCCTGGTGTGGCCTGGGCAGTCACCCCGGCTAGCGGGGCGGCCACCTTGCAGACCCTTCCATAGCAGACTGACTGCTGGCTTTGCAGACCGTGTCAACAGTCAGTGCAGTCCCGGCCCGGGGAAGGGCGAGTGGCAGCTGCGGCTCTGCGACCAGGTTTGGAAACACGTGTCAAACCCAATTCCAACCAGATGAGGCTGGCCTGCTTCCAATGGCCGCTTTCCATCCAAGGTCTGGCCAAGGCGAGCTTTGCCCAGATCCCCCCCACACGCAGCCCAGGCAGCAAGGCCTGTTTGTTCCCTAGAGTTTTTGGGTCCAGACCGACAAGCTCACCTCTCTATTCCAGAGGCTCTGTTCAGAAGGTCCAAGCCATCAGTCATGGAGCCTGGCACCGCTGGGGAAGGTGGTACAGGCTCCAGGGCACACAACTAGAAGAAGCCACGTGCCCATCCTGTAGTTAAACAAGACTGGTCCTCTCCCTGACTGCAGGGGAAGGAGCTAGGCAAAAGAAAAGGGTGAAGAGATGCTCTCCAACTGCCACAACATGGGGCAAACATAGGCCTCCTCCAATGAAGGGAAATATCCTCTATGCAGCAGATGGGTCTGAGGCAGTTGGCCAGAGAGCCAGTGACTTCTCCTTTTGCTGCTTAGAAATGGTGGCTGAAAAAAACACACACGCCACCACCACCCAAAAAAAACCCACTAGAGAATGCAGCATACCACCAAAGAGTCACAGAAGGAAAGGAAATCCAAATGTTTTGAGTTTAGCTATTAAGCATAGTTTCCAGCGAGTGTACTCATGTCTTGAAATGAAACAGATGAAAGCAACATGTGTCAATGGTTGTAGGAAGGCAATAATGTCATCAACAGGAAATAAAGAAATTGAACACTGAAGCCTCAGCCCAGAACTTAACTCTTCTCTTGCCCAGGTCCCCAAGGCTTTCTGCATGAAGACTGAGGACATTTCCTGCAAGACTGGATCACTGCCCCTCTAAACCTGCCTGGAAGGTCCTTGGGGCACCCCCTGCAGGGATCATGAGCACCTGAGAAGGACTTGCTTTGTCTCTTAAGGGATATAGCCTTGGAAGGAAGGAAGGGAACCCCAAGGGGTCTGGACCAGCTGAAAAGGAAGCTGCACAGCCTCTCTCTCCATGAAGAGGCTACAAAGCATTGGCTGTGGGATCACAGGGAAGACTTCCTGGCAGGGGCAGTGCTGGCTGCTGGCAGAGCCAGCAAAGCCAAGGCCAACGTGCTGGCGCTAAAATGGCTGGTGGCGCCACCAGGGAGTCCCGCAGGCCCCAGGAGGCGCTGAGTGCTTCTCAGGGAGTAGAAGCTAGGAGATCCCTTCTCAGCCAATCCCCCGAGACCAAATACAGAGCGCATGCCCTGGCCCCTCTGGCCAATCCAAGAGAACCCCAGGAAGAGCGGGGACTTGGGGCCTCGGAAAGTGAGGTGAATGTCCACGTGCTTTGAGAGTGGCCGGGATGACTCCTGCAGGCCAGTGTCGCTGGCTGCTTTGATCTCTGATCAGTCCACTCTATTTGGGTCTGGGGATGCCTGACTCACTGTTGACACTGTATGTCACATGCAAGCAATTCATAAAACTTAAATATCAAACAGATCGAGCTGGATCAGATCGATCAAACAGATCAAGAGGGATCTTGGAGTGAGAGCATTCATGAGTTCAGTTTCTGACCTGGCCTTAGAGCTCTTGGATCCAAGAGTGCCAGACAGCACTGTAGGCTGCACCTGTCCTCTGCCTCAGAGTCCTCAGGGAGGTCTCCATAAAGCCGGATTCCAGAGCTCTTCTCTGGAGACTCAAGAGGTCAGGCTGAGGGGTCAACAGCTTAGCCTAGTGATTTTTAGACCACCCTGGATCAAGATGACCTAGAACAAATGGATGTAATTGTCATTTCATATAGATAAAATTAACGGACAGAAATGCCTCAGTTCTTTCTCCCATCATTAAGAAAAACCAGCCCTAAAAAATGTTTGGCAGTTCTTGACACTGAATTCTATTATAGGATCTTTGGTACTCACCCAGAAATCTACATTTGGGTTTACCGTGCCCGCGTGTGTTAGTCAGCTTGGGCTGCTATAGCAAAATACCATACACTGGGTGGTGAAATCACAGATGTTTACTTCTCACAGCTCTGGAGGCTGGAAGTCCAAGATGAAGTTGCTGGCTTCTCTGGTTCCTGGTGAGGGCTCTCGCTGCCTTCTGGCTATGTCCTGCTAGGGTTGAGAGACAGAGAGACAGCAAGCTCTCTGACATCTCTCTCTTCTTTTTTTTTAGATGGAGTCTCTCTCTGTCGCCTAGACTGGAGTGCAGTGGCATGATCTTGGCTCACTGCAACCTCTGCCTCCCAGGATCCAGTGATTCTCCTGCCTCAGCCTCCCGAGTAGCTGAGATTACAGGCACCTGCCATCATACCCGGCTAATTTTTGTGTTTTTAGTAGAGATGAGGTTTCACCATGTTGGCCAGGCTGGTCTTGAACTCCTGACCTCAGGTTATCCACCTGCCTCGGCCTTCCAAAGTGCTGGGATTACAGGGTTGAGCCCCCACGCCTGGCCTTGGTGTCTCCTCTTATAAGGGCTCTAATCCCACCATGAGGGTCCCATCCTCATGACCTCATCTGAACCTAATCACCTCCCAAAGGCTCCATCTCTATTTTTTTGTTTGTTTTGAGATGAAGTCTCTTTGTCCCCCAGGCTGGAGTACAATGGTGCAATCTCGGCTCACTGCAACCTCCGCTTCCCAGGTTCAAGTGATTCTCCTGCCTCAGCCTCCCGAGTAGCTGGGATTACAGGCACCCGCCACTACACCTGGCTAATTTTTTGTATTTTTAGTAGAGATGGGGTTTCACCATGTTAGTCAGGCTGGTCTCAAACTCTCGACCTCAGATGATCTGCCCACTTCGGCCTCCCAAAGTGCTGGGCTTACAGACGTGAGCCGCCGTCTCTGAATATTGGGAATCAGGGCGTCGACATGGGGATTTTGGGGAGACACAGTGTGATCCATAGCCCCGTGTTTCACAGAGTTCCTCCTGGACCATCACCAGGTCGATCTGACCCACGTCAAGTGCCTGCCACGTGGGCACTGGCGTAGGCTTGAGGGCAGTGTCAGCAATGGTCAGCCCCAGGCTTTTGCTCTCGAGGAACCCTCATTGTGTGAAAGATACACAGAGAAACAGGGTCATGGCCAAGGAGGAGATGTACTTAGGGTGGTAGGGGAGCAAGAGGGTAGATGACAGATCCTAGAGGAGATGACAAGGGTAAAATCAGCTCAAGGAAACTGAGAAGGGCAAACCTGGGAGATGGAACAGCATGAGCACAGGCTCTGAAGCTCAATGCAGCCTTGGGAGAGGGGATGGCTCCCTGTGGAGCCGGATAGCAAGTAACTCACAAGGTGCTATCTGGAGTGGAGGTTGTTGCGGCCAGATCAAGGAGAAACCCAGGGCTTTGCTAGGAGTATGGGCCTTGACCTCACGGATAAATTGTCTTAAACCGGGTAGTGGGGGAGCTACGTAACCTGAGCTGGGTTTTAGAAAGCTCCCTATTGTGGGAGTGCTGGGGCTGGGTGTAATGAGAGGTAGCATTCAGGCAGCGGGGACCCCTGGGAGTCCATTACACGAATGTAAGCGATGGTATTTGTTTAGATCTTTGCATTTTATTTCAGCAACTGTCTTAGGTCGGGCTCCCCAGAAACTCACCCTGTGATGGGAATGCATACGAATTACTAAGAAAAGTCTCAAGGAAAACCTGCAGGGGAGAGAAGGAATGGAAGGGAAGGAAGCCAAGCAAAGGTGTGACAGGAGCAGTGTCCACAGAGGGGGACTTTGGTTCCACTCCCAGGAAAATCTGGGGACAGCGTAGGTCACCTCTCACCACCGTCCCGGCTTGGGGAGCTGGAGGATTTATACCCCAGCATCTGTCGGCCACTGGTTAAGGGCTGGGAGGAGATTAAGGCTACACAGACACTTGCTGCTCTCCAAGTTGCTGGCAAAACACATTCCAGCAGCTTCCATCAGAGAGACAGCAGGAAAAGCTGCGAGTGAAGCATGAAGAAGCTGGTGTCCAGGTGGAGAGGCGGGGCGGAGAGGGGGTTGGACAGCAGAGCACAGAGGGCATCTGCAGCCCTGTGAGACTGCCCGAGGACTTCCAGTGCGTCTCATGACTAGCCAGGACCAGCCAGGAATTCCTGCTTGGGAAGAACTTAGTATGGTTGAAATCTAGAATGTCGAGGAAAGTCCAAAGCAGGGCAGCCGCGTCAGCTTGTTTTCCGGGATTATGGGGACTTTATGACTCTAAAAATTTTTTCCCAGCTGGAAATGGACAAGGGATTTGGCAAGCAAGGAATATCCCATACTGACCTCACCAGCTAACCGTGAACCACATCAGTGGCTACAACAGGGCTTTGCTGCAAGAATCGGGGTTCATCCAAGGGCTGCCACTGATTGGTTCACTGATGCAGGGAAGGCCAAGCTGCATCCACTGGTGACTCAGTGACCTTTATCTCCACAACCACGACGCCTCTACCTGCCCTGCTCATCTCTAGGATTGTTAAGATAAACACGGGATTCCAGCCTGGGCAAGTTTTCCAAGAATGTTCAAGGCTTGTTATAAGTCCATAGTATATGCCACTTCTGAAATGCTGTGTAATAATGTCAGACAGGGCCAGCAGGGAGGAAAGTGACATTTGCTAAATGTCCTCTACAGGTTGGCGGCTGCCTTTGCAAGCTTCATGCAGGTGATGAGAAAGCACATAGGAGAACTTTGACCTTGAAGGCTAAATACTGACAGAAACCTTGGTCTGTCCCTGTGGCCACAGATTATCACGAAGCCATGTGGTCTCCACCCAAAATGCAATTAATCACTGAGCATTGGCGTTACCTCTTCAGACTTGTGAACAAACAGAGATCAAAGACAGCCCGTCAGTGAGACTTTGATAGGCCTTTAACCAGGCCTGGTGCCAGCTCCCTGGCCGCCCACAATCCTGAGCCAGCCAGACACACTCGGCTGGCCATATGTCAACTCCCTGTCCTGCCCCCCACCCTCCAGGGCCAGGCCAGCTTTCCACAGTGTTCCAGAGCCATTGAGTTTCCCGGTTAACCTCTTCCCTGTTATAATGAAGCATGGAAGTCATCTTTCTCTTGGAAAATCAGGACTGTGGATGACGTGGCTGAAGGGACGCCATCCCTTGCCCCCTTCCCTTTGACGGCCCACTGCGTCCTGTCACTGAGAGACCCATAAGCTGTGCATCTTCCTCTGAAACATCCAAATCTGTGCCCCAGGCCCATTTACAAAGTTGCCTTGTCTTGGATCCTCAAGATTGCAAGAAAACAAGACGCTGACTGTACCATCTGGGCTGTCAGGGAACTCCTATATTTCTCTGCCAGGGTTCGTGCCCCATCTCACTGTGGGAACCCTGGTGCCCCAGATGTGGGGATGAGAGTGAGGGGGATGGGGAGTCTGTGCCATGCTCCAGGGTGACCAGGTTCTCCTGGCCACCCCTGGTGTCTACATCAAAGTCCCCACCCCATTGCACAGCATGGAAACCTCTGCCCACAGCTCTAGAATGTCAGCTCTTTAACCGCAAGAACAAGACTGATTCACCTTTGCATTTCCAGAGCTTCACTCAAAGCGGGTGCCCAGCACAGGTGAGTCCTTGATGCAGGACTCACCACACACCACCGGGGACACTGAGGATCTGAGAGCCTGTGGGATTTGCCCAAGCTGAGCTGGTCAGTAAACGGCAAGGTCTGAACTTGGACACACGTCTGTCTCACTTCAAAGTCTGGGCTTGTTCCAATACATCACACGTATGTCTGAGCTAAGACATCCAGGTTACAACATCATAAAAATCAAAGCTTGGCAATACGTTCCCAGCATCCAGTTTCACACGTGGACCAGTTTTGTCTTAGAGCCAAGGACTGGTGACCCTGGCCTCAGGCTCCTCTTTGGTGACAGGGACTCTGGGGAAGAGAGTGCAGAGGGCACTGTCCATGCGGCCTCTCTAGAGACAAGGACAGGACATACTAGGGATGTTTTCAGTTACCACCAAGTTCTCTTTTCTCTAAGAGGATGTAGGCTGCCATGTATAATACCTAAATTAACTGCCAGGTGTGATGGCTCATGCCTGTAATCCCAGCACTTTGGGAGGCCAAGGCAGGTGGATCACCTGAGGTCAGGGGTTTGAGACCAGCCTGGCCAACATGGTGAAATCCCATCTGTACTAAAAATACAAAGATTAGCTGGGTGCGGTGGCCCATGCCTGTGATTCTAGCCACTCGGGAGGCTGAGGCAAGAGAATCGCTTGAACCGGGAAGGTGGAGGTTGCAGTGAGCCAACGTTGCACCACTGCACTCCAGCCAGGGCAATAGCAAAACCTTGTCTCAAAAAAAAAAAATCTAAAGTAGCAGATGATTTTCAAAGGTTTTGGATTGGATTATGGAACAAATCATATCATTTTCCCCTATCAGGCTACAATGAATATTCATCATAACATTATTTTATTTATTTTAAATTTTGAGGCAGGGCTCACTGTGTCACCCAGACTGGAGTGCAGTGGTGTGATCACGGCTTACGGCAGCCTTGAACTCCTGGGCTCAGGTAATCCTCCCGCCTCAAACCTCCCAAGTAAGCTGGGACTACAGGTGCACACCACCACGCCCAGCTAATCATCACAACTTTCCAAGAACAAATCAAATGCAGTGAACTGACCAAGCAACCCTCACTGGCATCCTGTGGAGAATGCATCACCTCTCTGTGATCAGGGAGAGTGTACGTTACACACCGTTACACATTACCTGGCCGTTCTTCAGGGAACGCTCTCTATGATCTCTGATAATCCAGGTGCAGTTGGCTACAGTGTTTCTTTCTGAGCTTAAAAAAGCAGAGAGTGGCCGGGCATGGTAGCTCACACCTGTAATCTGAGCAGTTTGGGACGCTAAAGTGGGTGGATCACGAGGTCAACAGATCAAAACCATCCTGGCTAACATGGTGAAACCCTGTCTCTACTAAAAATACAAAAATTAGCGGGGCATGGTGGTGGGCACCTGTGATTCCAGCTACTCAGGAGGCTGAGGCAGGAGAATCGCTTGAACCTGGGAGAGTGAAGTTGCAGTGAGCTGAAATCACGCCATTGCACTCCAGCCTGGCAACAGAGTGAGACCTCCAACTCAAAAAAAAAAAAAAGAAAGAAAGAAAGAAAACAGAAAAAGGTCAGAAGTGAAATTTGGTCAGCTGGTTAGATCATGAGTGTTAAAAGGTGCTGAAATCAAGGGGGCTGCTGGCTTTGGCCAGAGTCATCTTCCCAACACAGCCATTCTGCAAAGGTCTGGCCGCTGCAGGGCAGGCACACCACACACGGTACAAGAGTCAGTTGCAGAGGGAGTAGGGGGTCCCCAGCTCTCTCCTGCCTACCTTTGATTCTTCCACGTGAGGCCCAAGTATGGCTTGTGGCTTGAGATGCCGCAGACCCTTTCCCCAGGGTACATTAATACTGCTTGAGAGAAGCTTTTGGTGTTTCAGGGTTTTTTTTAAAGAATAGAGATAGATGCTAGGCATGGTAGCTCATGCCTGTAACGCTAGCACTTTGGGAGGCTGAGGTGGTTGGATCACATGAGGTCAGGAGTTGGAGCCCAGCCTGGCCAACATGGTGAAGCCCTGTCTCTACTAAAAATGCAAAAATTAGCTGGGCATGGTGGCACATGCCTGTAGTCCCAACTACTAGAGAGGCTGAGGCAGAAGAATCACTTCAACCTGGGAAGCAGAGGTTGCAGTGGGCTGAGATTGAGCCATTGCATGCCAACCTGGCTGACAGAGCAAGACTCCATCTCAAAAAAAAAAAAAATTATTTTAGCTTGACACAGTGGCTCACACCTGTAATCCCAGCACTTTGGGAGGCTGAAGCGGGTGGATCACTTGAGCCCAGGAGTTTGAGACCAGTCTGGGCAACACAGTGAGACCTCATCTCTACAAAATTAAAAAAAAAAATCAGCTGGATGTGGTGGTGCACACCTGTAGTCCCAACTCACCTGGAGAGGCTGAGGTGGGAGGACCCCTTGAGCCCACCTCAAGCTGCAGTGAGCCATGATCTAACCACTGTACTCCAGCCTGGGCGACACAGCAAGACCCCATCTTAAAAAAAATAATAAAAAAATATAGTTTATATTTATTTATATATTTATCATATTTATAATATAAATTATTATATTTATATATATTTATTGTATTTATAAATATATACATATAAAATATATTTACTTTAAAATATATATATATTTTTTCCCTTCAGAGATGAGGTTTCACTCTGTTGCCCAGGCTGGTCTCGAACTCCTGGCCTCAAGCAATCCTCCTACTCAGCTTCCCCAAGAGCTGGGATTACAAGTATGAGCCATCGTGACAGGTGTCTTTTCTACAGAATGGAGTGAGGGCTGCAGATGGTTGGGGCCACAGTCAGGCGATCTTCTCTCGGGTGTGCCGGTGACCCTCGGTCTCCTGAGAGCTGGACAGAGGCCTCCACACTCTGCCTGCACTCAGGGGACATTTACAGAATCACACTCTGTGTAGAGTTCTGTACTCTGCTGTCCTGGTGGTCAGGGGTGCATTTCCTGGTCGTTTGAGGACTCAGATGTCTTCTGTAGAAGCCCAGGAGAGGCGTTGGTGGGGTGAGGCATGTTGGCAGTGGTGAAGACATTCTAGTAACCTCCTCCAGCACCCAGCCTTCCCCTGGTTGGGCCTAGGAATGCCATCGGAGAGCCCTGCCCGGAAGTTTGCAGAGAGGCTCTAGGTGCCCTGGCAGCTGTTCAAGTGTCTATCCATTTCAAAGGCTTTTTGTTAAACTTCTAACGGCCGAAAGGAGAGCCTGAAGCCATGCACCAGTAAGGCCTCCCAATTTCAGTGGCCAGGAAGTCTATTGAGCTCCCCTCCAACCCAACACCTAGAATGGAGACCCGACCTGGGTAATCAGCCCAATAAATCAGGGGATGGCAACCTAGGGGCCATCATGACCCAGAGGAGGCCCCGTCTGGCTTTGGGATTTACTGAAGGGCAACACACAGGTGTGCAGGGCAGGAAGGCGACAGGTGCTTTGGAAATGCTGGCCGGGGTTGATGCCAGTGGCATACAAGTGTTGGGTCTCCCTGAGGCGATGCTCTGGTTTGATGCAGTCTTCCTTTCTTTCCCAGGTCCTTTCTGCTCATCCAGCCTTCGCGGCAGGAGTCAGCTCAGCCTCTGGTGGGGCTTCTGCTGCTACCAATTCACGGGTGCTCTCCAGGCACATCATCTTGCCTTTTGAAATGTTATTTTCTCATTCATAAAATAAAGATGTTGGCCTGGTCACCAGGTCTGTTTCTCTCTGAGGAGTGTCCGGGCTGTCTCAGAGGATGCAAGGAGAATGAGAGAGGTGGGGGCTATGGGAGAGGCCCCTGAGGGATCAAGCCCTCTTCCCACCCACAGGGCTCCCTGGTCCCTGGGGATTCCTGGCTTGCCCTGCAAAGCCTGTCCTCCCTGGGAGCAGCAATGAAGACCCAGGTCCACGGACACCAAGAAAGGAAGGCTTTCCTCCCCTCCACCGCCAAAGCTAGTGCCTTTAAGTGTCTTCGTTTGATTAGAATTCTTGATTGTCATTGTGGAGGGGTGCGGCTGAGCGGGACCTTTGATCTCGCCTCCCCAGCGTTTCTGGGGTCTGTGGTTTGGCAGAGAAGTTTGGGGTTAGCAGCCAGTCACTGTCATTCGTATGAGGGGAGCGCTTAGGCCCAAATTGATGTCAGGTTCCAGACCGGGCGGAGTGTTACCTGGAGCTTTGAAGCTCATAATGACTCCAGACCGTCTTCTCAAGTCAGCGGCTACAAATGTTAATAAAATTAAAGCCACCTGAGAGTTCAGCTGGGCGATCCTTTGAAAGCAAGTCTGTGATGGGTTATTACCCTCAATTACCTAGTTGTCCACTCTCTTAGCTTGGGGTTAAACTCTTAACTCTTCCCTTTGAAGTCATTATCCTTTTATCTATGACTGGACCCAGGAATTTCAGGACAATTATCAATGGAAGCTTCATAAGAATAGAAGAGCCGGGAGGGGAAAAGGTGTGAATATCCCTTTAACTGTTGGGGGATGGGGACCGAGAAGGTCCTGTGTCCCCCACTTGAAGAAGTAAAAAAGGAAGTGGGGGTACCTGATAACAACCCAGTGAGCAATTTTCAGATCTTCTAGCAAATAAAGAGAAAACGATAATTTGGGGGGCGATCAGAGAGGTGCAGCCCTCGTCAAAGGGGTAGGGAAAGTAATGAAGCAAAAAGACACAATTAAAGAATGGGTTTAATTAGGGCTTTGATGTCTGACGTGGTGCAGGACACTGTTAAAGGGGGAAGGGGACCAAGTATTCAAGCGCCAGGAAATGGCTTGTTAAAAAGATCCGTCCCCCAAAGAGGCAGTCAGAAAGGGGGGAAACTTTCACGCCGCTTCTCCCAGCAAAGAGGAAAGTCAGTTTCACTTGGATCCTCACCATCAGGAGGAAAAAAAAAATCACAACTTTTTTTTTTTTTTTGCAAAAGTCTTTCTGGGTTCCTAGAGGCAACAGCTCTTTCAGGATCATTATACTTGGTGCCAGCCTCTCCTTGTTTAAAGAGAGAAGGAAAGAGAGAGGAGAAAAGAAGGGGGAAAAAAACCAAAAAAATGGAGTGTGTGTGTGCGCACTAACGAATGCTGGCAATATGTGTTTCATTTCTCCTTTTCATTTAATCCCATTTGGAACGCTTGTCTACACAGAGAAGATGAAAACACAGAGGGGAAGAGCCTGTCTCTGCAGTTTCCCAATCGCACTGGAATGAGCAAGAAGCCTTCCCCAGTAATGAGGAGCAGCCCCAGCCTGGTTTTAGATGTGACCGAGCCGCGTCTGCCCCTCCACCGCGCAGCCCGCACCTCTCAGCCTGACACACACATGCACACACACCGCCAGTTGAGGATTTGAAGGCTCACATTTTGCCCTTGTTACAACTCCCCCATTCCTCATTAAAAAAAAGAAATAATAAAATAAAAACTCCTTTTATTGTGTGCAACATCTGGAAAGCTCCCCTCTCCATCTGCTAGGTCCTGACAGCGTTTGCAACCACAAAGCCAGCATCTCCTCCTGCAATGTGTCACGAAGGCTGGGGGTGGGAAGCCCTGCTGAGGAAGCCTGGGAGGGGGTCAGACAAACAGGCCTGACCTCTGCCTGCTGGATGCTGGAGCCAGCACCGGTCCCCTTAGCCTGGGTTCTGGGGCCTGGGCTTCATGGGACGCCGAGTTTAAAGGAGGCAGCTGGTAGCCCCCTGAGTCTGCTCAGACAGGAAGCAATGGCTGTGCATTCTCACGTTCCTGGGAATGACTGGAGTCGGGCCCTCCTGCCAGTGCCGGGAAGAAGGACAAACAGCTTGGAGACCCTAATGTGTGTGCTTGGGACTCAATTTTAAATGAGCCTGTTGGGCTTCTGTCTTGGGTTTTTATTTCCGCTCTCTTACTTACACACACTCAGCTAGCACCCTCGGAAAAAAAAAAAAGACAACAGGTTTTGAAAAGTAGAGTGGTTTCTCTGAAAAGATCGAAATGTTTCTCATACTTTCTCCAAAGGCCTAGGGCTCTTTTCTCCCAGGGACTGAACTTTTTCTCAGAGAGAGTAATCCTTTAAAGCCTCAGCCCTCATTTCTTTTAGGTCACTCTTCCATTTCTTGGATTTAAAGAAACCAGAGGGGTCACAGATGTGGGCATGTCACTCAAAATGAGCCATGGGGCTCCGGTCATTCTGCTTTGGAGGATGAGGCTTAGTTAAAACGAGAGCCTGAGGGATGACAGCCTGGCGGACAGAGGCGCGTGATCCAGGCCCAGCCAATGAGAAGTCACAGAAATTTAGGATGGCTTGAGCAGCCGTCAGCATGGTGATGTCCTCAGCTGCGGTGATCTTGGACACAGGGCCTAGACAGTATTTAAAGATGCGTGTTTATACGTGAACCAAACGTCCTGGGCTGTCCAGGATGCTACGACGTATCTGCTCCTGATGAAAGTGAATGCTAAAGTTAGCTCAACAAAAAGCACACTTCTTCAAATCAAGTGTCATTATTCTAGATACCGAAAAGCTGCTTTATGGTACAATTTACAGACCCTGGAGGAACTTCTACTTAAACTGGAGGGACTCCTTTGCTTTTCTGCTCAAACTACAACTGCTCAAACATTTCTACTGTGAAGAAATAAAAGATTCGAAAAGCACAGTAAGGCCAGGCACAGTAGCTCATGCCTGTAATCTCAGCACTTTGGGAGGCTGAGGCGGATGGATGCTTTGAGGTCGGGGGTTTGAGACCAGCCTGGCCAACGTGGGGAAACCCTGTCTCTGCTAAAAAAAAAAAAAAAAAATTGCAAAAAAATTAGCCAGGCAGTAGTGGCACGCACCTGTAATCACAGCTACTCAGGAAGCTGAGGCATGAGAATTGCTTTAACCTGGGAGGCAGAAGTTACAGCAAGCCAATATTGTACCACTGCACTCCAGTCTGGGCAACAGAGTGAAACTCTGTCTCAAAAAAAAAAAAGCACAGTAAGCCCAAATCTGCCCACATTAAGAATAACTGCAATCTCTCCTCACTTTAGGCTTTTTCATAGTGGTTTTGTCATCCTTGCACATTGGAAAGGAAGATGCTTGGGGCTGCTTATAGTAGGTGAGGGGAAAAAAACCATTATGGAGGGCCTGGATTTTGTAAAGAGTTTTTAAATGTCCTGGGTTATTCTAAAAGTTTCTCTCCTCACAAAAGGAAGATACGACATGAAGTATGTATATTATTAATTTTTTAGTTATATTTTTTGAGACAGAGTCTCACTCTGTCACCCAGGCAGAAGTGCAGTGGCACGATCTTAGCTCACTGCAACCTCCACCTCCCAGGTTCAAGTGATTCTCCTGCCTCAGCCTCCCAAGTAGCTGAGATTACAGGTACCTGTCGCCACACTAGGCTAATTTCTGTATTTTTATTAGAGACAGGTTTTCACCATGTCGGCCAGGCTGGTCTCGAACTCCTGACCTCAAGTGATCTGCCTGCCTCAGCTTCCCAAAGTGCTGGGATTATAGGCATAGCCCCCACTGTGCCCAGCCTGAAGTATATTTTTGATGATCTGTTTTGGGACAGTCTCATCTTAGCTTTGGATATGTAATTCTGCTGGGCAGAAAGGACTAAGGGGGGAAGTGGGCTCTGGGCTGGCACCAAGGCCCCAGGAGTCTAGCTAGGCAAACTTGAAGGCTTTCGGGGAACTGGGATCAGGGTTTGGCTTGATCCCAGCCTCACTTTTCCATATTACCCACTGGAATATGCCAGTATTTCACCTTTACATCATGTTGGTGATAGGGGTTGTTTATGTGACAAATATTTCTGCAGCCAGAGAAAATGGATGTTAATTACTAAGTGAAGCGAAAGCCCAGTTTTCGAAGAGCTTTCTCCAAAAGAAGCTGCAGGCTACAGAGAGAACTCTTACTTTAGGAACCAAGTAAAAGGCTTTCCTTTCATGTTGTTTTCAGAGAGGAAGTCTTCCTCTGTGATGAGAGCAGGTGTCAAGAACAGGCTTCTGTTAAAGGTGGTTTTGCTGGAAGCAGAAGAGGGCCCGAAGGCAGGGATATTCTTTTTAATAAGTCCTCGGCCTCAAAGCAGACACCAGGCCTCGGTCCCACTCAGGGGATGGATACTTCCCGTCCAGTCTCACACTGGAGGTGGGGTGGGGTGCACGTGAGTGTGTGTGTGAGTAGGGGTGTCATTCTGCTGGGAGCAGGGGACACACCACAATGCTTTTCACTCTCGTGGAAGGAAAGAGTGAACTTAAGATCCACAGGCCCCAAGGTAAGTCACACCTACCGCCCCAGGAATCCGGGCTTTGCAGAGTTTCATCTATCGGGTATAGCCTGAGTCTATGCCTCACTCTGCCGCATCCTGGCTGAGGACGGGTTTCCTGAGACAAGTCACCCAATCCCTCCATGCCTCAATTTCCTAGCCTGTAAGACAGAGGAGGATTCCTGTGTCACAGGATTGGGGACTATTAGAGGTGGTGTACTGTCTTTGACACATTTTAGCAGGCACTCAGTATACCCATTATTTTTCCAAAAATTCTTCCAATTTGTGAACAAAAACAGGTAAGAATGGTTTTTGTTTAGGCTCCAAGACTGTAAGCTTTCTGAGAGTAGGAACTGCAGCTCACTTTGTAGCCTCAAGTTCTGGCACATTGCCAGGAGTATGATGTATTGCTTTACTAATACAGGGTTGTGGTTGCTGTTATAGATCACTGGAGAACGGCTGTTGGTCAGAAGAGGGTAGGGGAGGAGAACTACAGTAGTCTTTGCTTTACAAAAGCACAATCTTGGCTGGGTGCGGTGGCTCACACCTGTAATCCCAGCACTTTGGGAGGCAAAGGCAGGTGGATCACCTGAGGTCAGGAGTTTGAGACCAGCCTGACCAACATGTGAAACCCTGTCTTTACTGAAAATACAAAATTAGTCGGGTATGGTGATGCATGCCTGTAATCCCAGCTGCTTGGGAGGCTGAGGCAGAAGAATCACTTGAACCCAGGAGGTGGAGGTTGCAGTGAGCTGAGTTCATGCCATAGCACTCCAGCCTGGCCAAGAGTGAGACTCCATCTCAAAAAAAAAAAGCATGATCTTATAAGATTGTTAAAATTGGACACTGATTACTTTTATTGAACAGACAGCAAACTTTAAGGAGAAGTTGAAGTCTATGATGTATTAAACAGGGGCGCCTACTGGTAGAGCTTGGAAATGCAACCTGAGTCTATTGGACATTGCCAAGGAGGAGGAAGAGGAGGATGTTCGGAGTTGGAGGATCTTCCGCCCCTAGAATCAACAGAAGAGGAGATAAAGGTGGAGGAGGCATTTCAACTTAGGAAGAGTCAAATGCTACCAAGTTCTCAAATCGCTGGCAGTCTACCACACCTGGGCCACTAAGCACATCCAACACACCACAGACATTCTTCCCACGAGAATCTGATCCTAGGGAGTGGCTCTGCTTGCCCAGCAGTTGAGATGAATCTGCCTCCGTCTGCCCTAGCTATCTTGTCGGAGCTTCATGACCCACCACAAACGTGTAAAATGACTGATAGGGCATAATTTTTAATGGCACATAAAAAATGGGATGCGCCAAGTAGGGCTCAAAACCACGGCCTCGACATGTGGTCTAATGGACTGAACTACCCAACCAGAGAGGCTCCCCTTCTCCACTTGGGGACAGCAACTCCAGTCTTGCCATAGAAGTCAATGGTTGGGGAGCAGTTTGTGTTCGGAGCCCTTCTCTCTATGTACAGGGGAGCTGTTTTCTGCTTTCTTGCCTATTAAACTTTCCACTCCTTAAAACAAAACAAACAAACAAACAAAAGAAGTCAGTGGGAAAACAAGATTCACTTCGTAGTGACCTTTGCTGGACCTGTGCGCTGTCATGCCCTTGCCTTCCTCTTTGCTCTTGGGAAGAGTCCCTGTGCAGATAATCTGATGAGGTCGTCTACTCACTTGCTTCCATGACCAGCCGCTGAACACCCGCTATGTGCTGAGCACTGTGCTAAGGGCTGAAGCCCTACTAGGGCACCACAAAAGGTGTACTCTAGGTGACACATTTGTTATCGTGCTCACCTTGTGTTAGAGTCATTGGAGCCGTTCAGTAGCACTGATGATCCCTGGGTAACCATGTGGCCTTGGCCAAGCCATTTATGTTCTGTCAATGAGTTGCTTCTTCAGTAAAGTGAGGGGTTAGACTAGACATCTCCAAAGTCTCTCTCAGCAAAAACATTCTAAGCATCATGCTCCACGTGGAAAAGAACAGGTAATCGCCATCACTCTGGATAAACACAGGGTTGCTAAAGAGTGGTAATACATTTTCTGCCTCTCAGAACCGTGTTCTGCCACTTCATCTCTCTTCACACACAGATGTGTTTTTTCTCTGTCAAAAGCCTTCTCCCTCCCTCCTGAGCACCTCACCACTGTTGGTGCCGTCCATTCTGGCAGGCTCCTTATTAGAACTGCCAAAGCGCTAAGGCCTTCATGCCATGCCTGTCCCCCGGTGTGAAAAGAAACAAGTTGGGTACATGACAGCACATCCATGCTTCTGAGCCCCTCCTGAAGGGAAGGAGGAAGTTGGGCTATTTGAGGTGGAAGAATAAAGACAGGGAGAGTTCTTCTAAAACAGCCACATTTGTGGCACAGTGGCAACTCTTCCCAGATGTTCCTTGCCTTTGCCGGACCCGAGAGTCACCTGATTGATTGCCTAAAATCTGGGGACTTTCCTGGGAGCTGCCGAATGGCATTTGTTTCCATATCTTTGGAGAAGATGAGCCTTAACCTCTTAGCATTTTTGTAATTAGTATTTCTCCATTGAAATGGAAATGTCTTCTCTTCCACCCTGCTTTACTAGAATGTCATGTAGGGTAGGTCTTCTGTTGTTCAAAAAAAAGAGAGACTTTTGGGAACAGTTGGAAATATCTTTAAAGTAACAGTCAAATCATCCATTCAACTAAATAGGAGTCAACTCCCCTAGAAACAACTTCCAAAAACTTCTTTGGAGTATGACATTTTCAAAGCAAAATTCTTTTCCTTTTTCAAAATACCACAAGCAATGCATTGAGTTCAGGGAATACTGCCTGCCAAACTTCAATTTTTATATTTAACCTTTCTTCTTCTTTTTTAATGTCTTGCAAAAACATGCTTGAAACTCTTCAAAAACCTTTTCAGCTTGAAAGTTTGGGAAACAGTCTTAACTGACGAAACTCTCAGTTCTTAGCTTCCCCATGTCTATCCTTCCCCCTCCTCTGGTTAAGGAGAAGAAAATTATTATTGTCTGTTCACCAAACAAGGTCAACTCTAATCAGCCTGGGGAAGGGACGGGCTTTCGGTGATGACTGCTGACTTTTCACATCCACACTACCTGAGTGACTCTTAATCAGGTCCCAGTCTATCTTTTTAAAGCAAAAACTCATAGGTTCTTGGGCCATTAAAAGTGAGAGACCCTAAAATTGTGATTGAGGTAGAAACATGACACTGAACACACTCCACGCCCCCTGTGTCAGGACAAACAAGCATTGTGCAGTCAAGTTCTGCCAAAGAAACTGAAAATATATCTATAAAGTGGAACTAGTGGCTAGTCAGTAGAAGAACTGAACTTTTTAAAAGGTGTTGATAAAATTCTTGTTAGAAACAGGAAAATTGGATTAGTGGTGGTGTTCTGGGCATGACGTCCTTTGGGCCAAAAAAAAAAGAAAATAATCATGTTGTTCTATTTTTCCCGGGGCCCAGCAAAGCAGTCTCAGCCCAAACATCAGCCCTCTAATCTTATTTTCTTTTTCTCTAGCATGTATTTTATTAACCCATTTTCTCATTTACCCACTCTGAATAGCTCAGTGGGTAGCATCCTTCTCAGAAAGTGAAAACCTCCTTGGAGATGCTGTGTCGAAGCAGAAATGCACACAAACCCCCAGCCCTAGTTGCAGCAAAGAAAAGCCCCTTCTGTAATCCTGTCTGGTGAATCCACACATTGTATTCCAGCCTGCCAGGAGTGCTCATGCCTTATTAAAACATGGGCCATCAAGGAATGCAGCTGGCAACAGGGTGGCAGCTTGCAAAGTGATTAATATCTAGGTAGGGATAAAAAGAAGTCCTTCCCATCCAGGGCCCAAGGCAAAGAGTTTCCATATATCTGCCACCTGGCAACAGGCCACTGCCCCAAAATACGGTGGGTCCAGAGCCAATGGTCTTTTGAAGGCATCCAAGTGCAGCTTGCCTTGGACTGTGTGTCACAGAGGATCAGCCATGGGCTTAGATTCAGCCAGGTGACCTGTGTTCACATCTTATTTTTGCTACCATCTTGATTTAATGATCTTCAACAGCCACTTTCCTTCTTGGAGCCAAATTATAGGGGTAGTCCTGATCTCACTGTACAGGTATGTTGTGAAGAATTCTAGACCCTTGAAATAAAGAGTGTAGAATGCCCAATTCTAGGACCCTTGGAATAAAGACATAGATATAATGTCCCAATTTCAAAAGCAAAGCCTTAAAGTGGGGTATAGGTATATATATTTCCCCTGCTTCCCCACTACCAATTTCCCATTTTGACTTTTGGAAAAGTCTGTCCCATAGTCTCTTTGAAAAAGTGAGAAAGGGTAGAAGCTGATGAAGAGCTGCACAGGAAGTGAGCTGACTCAATCTAATCCAACAAACCCTGAGTGCCTACTGTATACTCCAGTCTATGCCAGGTGCTGGACAACAAAACCCGTACCTCATGTTGTACTGGTGAAGACAAAACCACAGTGAGCTAACACTACATGTTCACCAGAATAGCCAATACCATGTGTTGGCAAAGATGTGAAGCAAGGGGATCTTACATACCTTGTTGATAAGAGTGTAAATTGGTTCAACCACTTTGGAAAATTGTTTGTCAATACCTGCTAAGTTAAACATATGACTGTCCTATGTCCTGGTAATTCTACTTCTGGTACATATCCAGGGGAAATGATTGTACATGTTGACCAAAAGACATACAATAATATCCATAGCAGCTATATTAATAACAGTTCCAGATGAAAACCAGCTTCATTACTGGAAATGGAACTTGACACAGTCTTTATGATCTTTGTCTCTTAATCTTTTATGTAATTAACATATTCCTACATCCAAAAAATTTTTTAAAAAAATGCCGTGGAGGTGATTCTTTTTTTTTTTTTTTAATATGGAGTCTCACTTTCTCACCCAGGCTGGAGACTTCAATCTTGGCTCACTGCAACCTCTGCTTCCTGGGTTCAAGTGATTTTTCTGCCTCAGCCTCCCAGGTAGCTGGGACTACAGACACCTGCCACCATGCCCAGCTCAGTTTTGTATTTTTAGTAGGTTTTACCACATTGGCCAGGATGGTCTCTATCTCTTGACTGCATGATCCACCCACCTTCGCCTCCCAAAGTGCTGGGATTATAGGTGTCACTGTGCTTGGCCTTTTTTTTTTTTTTTTTTTTTTTTTTGAGATGGGAGAAGGAGTCTTGCTCTGTGGCCAGGCTGGTGTGCAGTGACATGATCTTGGCTCACTGAAATCTCTGCCTCCTGGGTTCAAACAATTCTTCTGCTTCATCCTCTGAGCAGCTGGGATTACAGGCACATGCCACCATGCCTGGCTAACTTTTGTAATTTTAGTAGAGACAGGGTTTCACCATGTTGGTCAGGCTGGTCTTGAACTTCTGACCTCATGATCCACCTGCCTTGGCCTCCCAAAGTGCTGGGATTACAGGTGTAAGCCACCGCACTCAGCCTGTGGAGATGACTCTTATGCCTTGGAACATCTAGGATATGTGTATGTTTCTGTGTGTGTATGTTGGAGGGGGTGGTGTCAAGGAAAATGGCATCCAAGGAGATGGCTGGGTATGCTCCTATTTGAAATTTTTACCATCTGTGGAGTTAAGGCATTGGGTTAAACAGGGCGTTTCTTCATGGTAGAGACGTCACCATCTGTGCTTCTGAGGCACTGGGGCCAAGAAAGCATCTTGCACAGAATCAAAGGTCAGCAAATGTTGATCTGAACTGAATTCCCTACTCTCAAAGACCTTATAACATGGTCATAGAACAACAATAACAACAACCCCATTTCGCCCAGAAACACAGCAACTTATGGCAAGTCATTTAGTCCCAACTGAAAACAGCTGTGTGGTAAGGTACTTTGGGCATTAAAAAATTCACACCTGTCTTAGTCCATTTTGTGTTGCTATACCAGAATACCATAGACTGGATAATTTATAAAGAAGAAAAATGTATTTCTCACAGTTCTGGAGGCTGGGAGTTCAATATTAAGGTGTTGGCATCTGGTGAGGGCCTTCCTGCTGCTTTATCCCATGGTGGAAAGTGGAAGGGGAAAGGGCAAGAGAGTGAGCAAATGGGGCTGAACTCATTTTTATACCAAGTCACTTTGGTGATAACTAATCCACTCCTGAGATAACATTTATTCACTCATGAGAGCAGAACTCTTATGACCTAATCACCTCTTATTGGGCCCCACTTTCCAACATTGTTGCGCTGGGAATTAAGTTGCTGACACATGATCTTTGAGGGCACATTCACAGCATAGCAACATCTGATCTTGGATTCATCATTAACTGGCTATGTGATCTCGGGTAAATCTCTTCTTGTAAGTTGGTCTCAGTTTAGGGCCTAGCCATGTGACCTAGATTTCCTTGCCATGGTCAAACACCATGTCTGTGAAGAACATGAATGTGTCTGTGGTCCTTGCTGACACTTCTGCTTGGGAACTTGAAGCTCAAAGCTGCAGTGTGATGTTGGCCGGAGTCAGCTCCCTTTCACAATAGAGTCCTGGCATAAGGAAACTTCCAGGTGCTCAGCTGTGGCTCACCTTGGGCTTGAGATCCACTGGGAGGAAGAGTATCTCCTGGCTCACTCACTTCTCTGATGCATATTCATGAGGACAGCCAATCACCCAAAGAATCTGTTTGGTCCTTTGTCCTTTGTTTTCTTTCCTCTTTTGTTTTCTTTCTTTCTTTCTTTCTTTTTTTTTGATACGGAGTTTTACCCTTGTTGCCCAGGCTGGAGTGCAATGGTGCAAACTCAGCTCACTGCAACTTCCACCTCCCAGGTTCAAGCAATTCTCTTGCCTCAGCCTCTCAAGTAGCTGGGATTACAGGCATGTGCCACCACACCTGGCTAATTTTTTTTTTTTTTTTGTAGTAGAGACAGGGTTTCTCTATGTTAGTCAGGCTGGTCTCGAACTCTCGACCTCAGGTGATCCACCCACCTTGGCATCCCAAAGTGCTGGGGTTAAAGGCATGAGCCACCATACCTGACCCTGTTGGGTTCCTTCTAAAGTTCTAATTTCTTCAGGATTCAAGGTGGCACAGGAGCAGTAGTGATGATGATGACAACCTGGAAATAGCAGCCATTACTTCTGGAGCACCTCCTGTGCAGTGGGCGGCACTGTATAAATCTGATGGGCACCAGCAAAAGCTGACTATGCATCTCAGACTCATCATGATCCAAACTGATGTCCTGGTTGTTCCTGTCAATCTGCTCCACCTGCAATCTTCTTATGTCTTTTCAGGAAAACTACCTGCTTTGGGTTGCTCAGACAGATCTTTTTTTTTTTGAGATGGAGTCTCACTCTGTCACCCACGTTGGCGTGCAGTGGTGTGAACTTGGCTCACTGCAACCTCTGCCTCCCAGGTTCAAGTGGTTCTCCTGCCTCAGCCTCCCAAGTAGCCGGGACTACAGGTGGTCACCACCATGTCCAGCTAATTTTTGTATTTTTAGTAAAGATGGGATTTCACCATGTTGGTCAGGCTAGTCTCTAACCCCTGACCTCAGGTGATCCGCCTATCTTGGCCTTCCAAAGTGCTGGGATTACAGGCATGAGCCACCATGCCAGCCAGGCTAATCATTTTGGAGCTGTGCTTGCATTTTCTCTGTCACAGGACACATCTCGTGCATTAAGAAATCCCATCACAACTGATTTAACACCATGGGCTGTGACGGCATGGCTCTTCGAAATGCCTAAGTCGGCCCCTCGTAACAATAGTGATGTATTTGCTTCCCTTTGTTTTTTAACAAATCACAGAAAAGGCATTTTAGTGGTTCACTAACTCAATTGACCAAACAAAGCCACAAGACTATGGCTTCAGGTCACATCAGACTCAGCTCTGCAATTTTCTAGTCTGTGAACTTGGGCCAATGCCCCCTTCGTAAGTTCACTGTGGTTGCCTTACCCCATCCATCTCAACTGGCTTTGACTTAAGGATGTCCCGAAATGCTTCCACCTTTGCTTTACTTCTGTCTGCACATCTCCCCTCCTCCACTTTCCACAATAACACAAGAGCTTGGGGATGCTTTGCATTGCGTGGGCCCTCAGGATGAAATTCCTCAAACTCTGTCTCCATGGTATTTATGGGCAGTGTCTATTCATTTCCTCAGGGATCAGACAGCAGGGATTAAATCGCATGGTGCCAGGGCTGGAAGATAGCTGGCTTTCAACCGGAATCTCTTCTGCCAGCACTAACGAACTCCATAAGGAAAAAGTCCACTTACGACACTGCATTGGGAATTAAGCTACTGACACGTGATCTTTGAGGGAAACATTCACACCATGATGCCTCGGAAGATCTAGAGTATGTGTATGTTTCTCTGTGTGTATGTTGGAGGGGCTGGTGTCAAGGAATATAGCATCCAAGAAGATGCATGTGTATGCTTCTATCTGAAATTTTCCTAAGCATTCGTGGGGGTAGGGCATTGGGATAAACACTGGGGATCCTTCATGGTAGAGATCACATCATCTGTGGTGTGTGTGGGGACCCACCATCATTCTTAGGTCATTCAGGAGAGATGTTGCCACTGAAGGGGGAGGGTCATCTGATTTGGGTACATAGGTTGTAGATTTAAAGGCAATACTTAATATGTTTTCAAAACAGAAGTTTAAAATGAAGTTTGACAAATTTCATCTTGGGCTGGGTGTGGAGGCTCATGCCTGTAATCCCAGCACTTTGGGAGGCCAAGTCGGGTTGATCACAAGTTCAGGAGTTAGAGACCAGTCTGGCCAACATGGTGAAACCTCATCTCTACTAAAAATACAAAAATTAGCTGGGCATAGTGGCGGGCGCCTGTAATCCCAGCTACTTGGGAAGCTGAGGCAGAAGAATCATTTGAACCTCGGAGGCGGAAGTTGCAATGAGCCGAGATCGCGCCATTGCACTCCAGCCTGGGTAACAAGGGGAGACTCTGTCTTAAAAAAAAGAAAAAGAAAAAAAAAATTCATGTTAAGCTCTTTTCCCCTTTGGTCATGATGAAGACACAGTGAATGGTATAATAGGATCTTTGTTTAAATGGATTTGGTTACACAGTGCTCCTTGGGATCTGGAAGAGAATGATGACGGATCCTAAAATACTTTACATTTGAAGAAATGACGTGCTCTGGAGCAGAAGGGAGGACAAGCTGGGGTTAGGGGTGGCAACTTTGAAGGGGTAGGAGGCCGGGGACTGACTCTAGGACTCAATTTTAGGGATTTTGACAAGAGGTGTATTTGCCTGCCAGCCCCAACCATCTGCTCACCTTGGGACTCTGAAGATGTATTTTGTCTGGGTTGGGGTGATGTGTCACCCTGGAGGGGAAGAGGAAGGGCTAGGTTCAGGGATAGGGGAGGTGTAACATCCCCACTCTGGAGGGGGAGAGATTAAACTCAGTGTGACCAAGTGGCCTCCCGAGGTTGCAGAGTTAGTCAATGCTGGAACCAGACCTGAAGGCAGCTCAGGCTCGAGTCAGGGCTGAGCCATGCTCTGCCCTGGTCAGGAGCGTGCTGGTAAGAGGAGCAGATTCCTTAGCACCCACAGTCCCCTGGCCAGGAATGGGCCAGTCCCAGGCTGAACTGAGTGAAGAGAGATGAGGAAGAGTCTGGGTTGTGGGATGCTGGTGCTGGGCAGGGGACGTCTCCGTAGCAGCGGCCCTGGATTGAGTGCCTTCCTGTATATTCCTGAGAACCTGGTGTTGAGATCCCGGGCTTGGCAGGAGGGTCAGGGCACCAAAGCAGAGAAGCACACGGGAAAAGTACACAGCGTCCTCCTCCTTCTCATTGCCATCGCTCCTGTCATCATGTATGGGGTTTACTCTGCAGGTGCTAGGTCCTGGCTTGGCATGACGGGCATCACTGCCTTCAACCCTACAGCAGCCGCATGTGGCAGGTTTTCTGACCTAAGGCGCGAGGCTTATGGGGGGGGGAGGGGATCGGAGGACAGTGCCTGTGTTTCTTTGCCAGCACCAAGGGCTGGCACACACGACTGCACAGGTTCTTGTGAGAAGTGGACATCTGGGAAAGGCTCTGTTCAGGCTGGGGAAGGCAGAGGTAAGGATGTGTTCCATTCATCCCCAGTGCAAGGGGTAATGAGAGCAATGAAAGCGTCTGCAGGAAAGAGGACACCAGCCAGCAGCTCCAAGTGCACACTAGACTTCGAAGCAGTGCAGATCCCAACTATTCATTCTTCTCCCAGAGACAGCCAAATAGCCATACTGAGCAGGCCATTTCCTGCACAGATTTATTTCCCCAGTATCAACAGCCGAGACAGGGATGCGCCTTATGAACAGCTCAAAGGAAACCTCATTACACCACGAGGCATCTGCTCCCACCCACCAGAACAGGCTTCAAAGCGCCAACCAAGCCTTGATCTAGTGGCCAGTTTGGGCACATCCCCTCCTCCCAGGGAACTTCCTTCTCCATTCTTTATAGGAAATTCTTGTAAAGCTCTATAAAGTCTAAAATGGGGGTCAGGCATGATGGCTCACCCCTACAATCCCAGTACTTTGGGAGGCCAAGGCGGGCGGATCACCTGAGGTCAGGCGTTTGAGATCAGCCCAGCCAACATGGTGAAACCCCATCTCTACTAAAAAATAATACAAAAATTAGCCGGGCATGGTGGTAGGCACCTGTAATCCCAGCTACTTGGGAGGCTGAGGCAGGAGAATCGCTTGAAACCAGGAGAGAGGTTACAGTGAGCCAATATTGTGCCACTACACTCCAGCCTGGGTGACGCAGTGACACTCCGTCTACAAAAAAAAGAGAAAAAAGAAGTTTGAAATCGGAAGGTCTTCTAACAGTGGTTCTCTTCCTGGATGCACCTTTGAATCATTCAGAAGCTTTAAAAACATCTGCAACCCCAGCCCTGAGTTTTTAATTTAATTGGTCTGCAGTGAGCTCCAGGCCTGGGTTGTCTTAGAAGCTCCTCAGATGATTTTGATGTGCAGCCCTGGGTGAGAGGTGCTCTGCCCTCTCCCTGAGTTAGTAAAGGTCTTCATCAGGTCCTGCTGCATCACAGGACTGCTTCTTGAGAGATAACCTCTCAGATTTACTTCTTCCTCTGCAAAGAAAAACTAAGGGACTCTACCTCATAGAGTGGCCATGATGAGGATTCAGGGAGCAATGCCTATACCAGGGGCTTGCCCTCCAAAAATAGATTGTTTACAATCAGAACTGATCCACACTTGAAACTTGCAGTTCAAAGTTTGCACGTTTTATGTTGTTCAAGAATAGGCCGGGCACAGTGGCTCATGCCGGTAATCCTAGCACTCTGGGAGGCCGAGACAGATGGATTGCTGAGCTCAAGAATTTTAGATCAGCATGGGCAACATGGCAAAACTCCATCTCTACAAAACAAGACACATAAAAATTAGCCAGGCATGGTGGTGCACACCTGTAGTCCCACCTACTTGGGAGGCTGAGGTAGGAGGATTACTTGAGCCCAGGAGTTCGAGGCTGCAGTGAGTTGTGATCGTGCAACCGCACTCCAGTCTGGGTGGCACAGTGAGATCCTGTCTCAAAAAAAAAAAAAAAGGAATAAACACAGCCAGTGACTCAGGAACTGTCTACACCCTGCTTTTCACCTCTGTATAAACTACAGAAAGTGGGGCTCCAGGCTTATTCTGAAGGAAACCTGCCTCCTGACTTTCAAGGGTCTGGAAGCTGCTGGCTCCTGAGATAGATTTGCACATTAGGCTACCTTGGAGCATTTTATTTCAAGAAAAACAAAAAAAAGAAATGTAACATTTTGAATCTGTCTTCAGCCACAGAGAGAATCGAACTTGGAAAACAGAGGGCTCAGCTTCTCTCCTTCTTGGCCGCCCGAGGAACCAGAAACATTCCATCCACATCGCTCCTCAGTTGTTTTTCCATCATCTCCAAACAGAAAATCAGAGACATCAGCAATGTGAAAGCCAAATCCTATGTGTCTGAGGCGTTGTGAAGGCATCCAGTTTTAATAATGTCCCAGTGTGGGGACATCTGGCTGGACATCAAGGATTTGTTGATTGCTTCACACTTTCCCCACCCATTGCTCAAGGTTAGCTACTTATCTGCTTCCTAAGATTTTGTCATAGAATCTTGGCGTTCCAAGGACCCAAGAGATAGAGATCACGGGCTCACATAATGCAATCTCCCATCTTCTACTGCTTCCCTGACACCACTGCTCCAAGACTTACAGGAATGAGGGCCTGCTACCTTCAAGGGCAAGGGAAGACCTACCTTAAATGGTTACTCTAATCTCGCAAATAATGGGAACGGCTGCAGCTTCCTCATGGATCCCTTCCCCACTGCCCAGAGGAATCTCTCTCCACAGAACTGGGAGGAAACTGAGGGCTCAGGCATGGAAGAATGACTTGTGAGCAACAGTGAGTGAAGCCATTTGGAAGGGATGCCAGGACTTCCCTCTTGCAATTCCCACTCCATTTCTCAAACTCTTACCCAAGAGCAGACTCTTGCACATACCACTGTTTGGGACTCTGGCCGAGTGCTGTTCTTCTATAAAATGTCTTATCAGATGGTTTATGAAATTAAGCTTTGTTGCTGTATCTTACATTTCCAAACAGATGCTGTTCCCAGGGCCATGGCGGACTAAGCCTTTCAACCCTTCTACATCCTAACACAGACAAATTCCTGAAGAAATTAGTAGATGGACGTTGGCCCAAGAGTGACCCTTGTAGAGAAGAAAAGACTTGGCTCATCTCACCATAGGTTAGGTTAAGGTGTCTAATATTCCAAAGTGTGCTGTGGGTGTGTATTAGTCTGTTCTTGCACTGCTATAAAGAAATAGCTGACACTGGGTAATTTATAAAGAAAATAGGTTTAGGCTACGCGTGGTGGCTCATGCCTGTAATCCCAGCACCTTGGGAGGCTGAAGCGGGTGGATCACGAGGTCAGGAGTTTGAGACCAGCCTGACCAACATGGTGAAAACCCATCTCTACTAAAAATACAAAAATTAGCCGGGCGCGGTGGCTCACGGCTGTAATCCAAGCACTTTGGGAGGCAGAGGTGGGTGGATCACAAGGTCAAGAGATCAAGACCATCCTGGCCAACATAGTGAAACTCCATCTCTACTAAAATACAAAAATTAGCTGGGCGTGGTGGCATGCACCTGTAGTCCCAGCTACTCAGGAGGCTGAGGCAGGAGAATTGCTTGAACCTGGAAGGCGGAGGTTGCAGTGAGCTGAGATTGCACCACCGTACTCCAACCTGGGCTACAGAGCAAGACTCTGTCTCAAAAAAAGAAAAAGAAAATACGTTTAATTGGCTCATGGTTCTGCAGGCTATATAGGAAGCATGGGTGGGGAGGCCTCAGGAAACTTACAATCATGGTGGAAGGTAAAGGGGAAGCATGCACATCTTCATGTGGCCAGAGCAGGAGGAAGAGAGAGGTTGTGATAACTCACTCATTATCACAAGAACAGCACCAAAGGAGAAATCTGCCTGAATGATTCAGTCACTTCCCACCAGCCTCCACCTCCAACACTGGTGATTACAATTTGACATGAGATTTGGGTGTGGACGCAGACCCAAACCATATCAGGATGTCAGGGAATAAGCAACAGAAAAGAGACTTTGAAGCCAAAATCTTGGGTTCTAGACCTAATTTTAGCAACTAAAACAGGTAGCTGACCTTTGATCTCAGAAAAATCATTTTGCCTTAGAGATTCTCAGATTTCTCATCTGTAAAAAAGGAGGGCATTAATAATACCAGCTATAACGATTTGTCCACACCTTTGGGAAAACTGACTTAATGGATGAAACAAGATTTTTATAATGATAAAGTCAACTGAAAGGGAGGTGGTATGTTTAATTCATAAGACAAGAAGACATCATTATAACAGGGACCAATTCTGGAAAGAAATGAAGGCCTTGGGTCAAAGAACCAAGCAAAGGTTTTTTTTTTTTTTTTTTTTTTTTTTTTAGAAAAAGGGAGAAAAGGAGAAAGAAAGAAACAGCAAAAGAAAGAAAAAAAAAGAATGAAAGAGAGAAAGAGGAAGAGAAAGAGGGAGAGAAAGAAGGAGAGAGAACGGGATTCTTGTTTTATTGCCCAGGCTAGAATGTAGTCTAAAAATGGGTATTAAAAACCTCTTTTATGCCAATAATTGTGCTTAACAATGGAAACAGGAAGGAATAGGGGATGAAAATAACAAATAAGCAGCCAACCAATAATTTATTTAAACCTGTGAAATGCTATGCAATTGCTGAGGAGTGATTTACTTCCAATTATGTGGTCACTTTTAAAATAGGTATAATGTGATATTGAGAAAAATGTATGTTTTGTGGATTTGGGGAGGAGAGTTCTGTAAATATTTGTTAAGTCTAGTTGTTCCAGGTCTGAGTTCAAGTCCTGGATATCCTTGTTAATTTT
>PVKP010021474.1:0-39070 GCA_004027715.1 Plecturocebus donacophilus | reverse complement strand
GCTATTGAGTAAGTTACAAGCCTTGACCTAGGACTTGGCTTGTTATTGGTTGGAATTACTTGCCTGCTATTGGTTGTTAAAGCTCGACTGCTATTGGTTGTTAAAACTCGGCTGCTATTGGTTGTTAAGACTTGACTACTATTGGTTGTTAGGGCTTAGCTGCTATTGGTTGTTAAGGCTTAGCTGCTATTGGTTATTAAGAAGCTATGGTTGCAGCACCTTGTTTGCATACTGGGCTCTTTAAGAGAAAATCAGGCTGTGCGAGCAAGGGAGAAGGGAACATGCCCGAGCATGTCTGAGCTTGCTCGGGGCTTGTAAAAGGGAAAAAAGGAGCGGGGGGGGGGTGCGTCCGAGCTCCCAGCAAGGCAACCGGCCTTACATTCTGACCTTTTGATGATAGATAGAGGGCGCTGCTCTTTCTGGCTACTTCCTGCTGAATAGGGGCGAAGTAAGGGGGACAGGTCAGTTGGCTGGTGCCTCGACTGAGAGCTGGACGAAGGGATGAAGCAGCATTTGGTTGATGGTCACTCGTCCAATTTCTCGCATATGAGTTTGTAGGAACCTGAGAAGAAAATGGGCCATTAGTAATAGTAAACAAATTACAATGATAGGAGTGATGACTGGGGTTAGCCAAGTAAGCATGAGATGCCACCAGCTTAGAGATAAAACTCCTGTATTTTGCTTTTTGCGGAGGTCTTCCTGGAGGCGGTGGAGAGTTGATATTCTCCTTTACTAGGCCCGATTCATTGATATAGTAGCAGCACTCTTCTTGGAGAAACATACAGGTACCTCCTTTTTCTGCTGTTAGTAGGTCAAGGGCCCGTCGGTTTTGGAGAGTTACCTGGGCTAGTCACGTGATTTGTCGCTGGAGGGAGGTCAGAGAGGCAGCTGATGCTTCAATGGCCACACGGAGCTTGTCCTCCAGTTGAGCAGCTGAAGTGACACTGTAGCCCATCGCTCCGCTTCCTATTCCAGCGGCTACTAAAGATAATGCTAAAGAGAGACCAACTACTACGGGAAGGAAGATAGCTCATTTGTTTCGGCGGACAGAGGGAGGAGGAGGTGTAAGAAGGGATTGAAACTCGGCTCGCCCATATACCTTTAGCTGTGGGACTAGAGTAACAGGTACACAGGGGAAGGGAAGGGAGGCATTTATAACTTTGTTTAAGGTACCATTATACCAAAAGTATCCTCCCAGAGGTGCATAGTGGGAGGATTTTACTCTTACAGTTGTGTTGCAGCTGGGGTTGTCAGTTGTTCCGTAGCAGAGAGAAAGATCTTGGGAGTGTGCCTTGAATAGCGGGATTCCTGTTAGGGTGATGTTAGGTCCCATAGGTGATTGTGGCAAGTTGAACCCAGTCCGGAGAGGGACTGCAGCTAAGGGAGGTTCGTTAAGGGAGGCACATAAAAAGCAATTAGTAAAGTTAATGGCTTCAGTTGAACTTAACATATTAACACCTTGTTGCACCAGTGCTAACCAAGAAAAAGGTTGGGAGTTACTGCTTGGGGGTTTAAGTTGGTTGGTTAAAATGGCCTCATTTTGTAGGATGGTGTTGCCTAGCGAGCTGAGCCAGTCTATTCCTATTGGCACAATACTAGTATAGGATCGATATATTAGCCATGTACCACTGGGGTGGCTGCTTTGGAACCAGGAGTATATTTTACCTGCAGCTCCTTTTTCCCAGCAGTCATCCCAGGGATCGTGGATAATAAGGGACACTTTACCTCAGTTGTCGGCGGAGAGCGTGTTACTCTTTGGGGAGGTGTCTGTCCTGAAAGTTTTGTGTATAACACAGGATGCATACGGGCATCTGCCATAGGTAGTATTCCACTTAAGGCAATTTTTGTTAGTTTGATTATATAGAAAGCAGAGGCCAAAGTTATTCTAGGAGTTTTTAATAGTGTGGGATTTGGACTTTGGGAATTCGAGTTTTATGGCTGATTGACAGCCTGCTGGCTGGCAGTCTGTTTGGGCAAGGTACTAGGTTTTAGTGGTGGGGCCCTCTGTCCAGGATTCCTGGAGGTAGAATCACCAGGCATAGTACGGGCTGGCTTTAAAGGGAGACACTAGAAGGATTGTTAGGAGGAGAATTCAAAGCATCAGGAATTGGCATGCAGGGGCTGCGGGTGAGGCGAAGGCGGGTGGGGCCCAGGGATTCGGATTTCCACTGGTCATTTTAAGGTGCCACCTTAAGGCAGGACACATGATACCACGGGGTGTGACCTAGGAGCTTGGCAGCCATAGGGGTGGTTAGGATAACGATGTGGGGTCCTGACCACCTGGGCTGCAGAGATCCTGGTTGGAGCTCCCGGAGTAGAACACTGTCACCTGGCTGCAGGGGTGCTGCCAGGTGTGAGTCTCCAGGCCCCGGAACAACAGGGAGAGCGCAGTCTGTGTGCTCCCTGAGTAAGTGGCGGAGAAGAGACAGATAGGGAAGGTAGGAGGCCAGGGGAGTTGATTGTACCGGGAAATTATGGGAGACCAGGAAAGGCTGGCCGTACAGCAACTCAAAGGGGCTGAGGCCTGTTGGTTCCCATGGGGTGGCTCAGATCTGAGCTAGAGCAAGAGGTAGGAGAGTGGGCCACGAGAGTTTTACCTCAATAGTCAGTTTAGTTAAATGGTCCTTGAGGATGCTGTGGGCCTGTTCAACCTTACCCGATGACTGAGGGTGGTAGAGGATGTGTAGCTTCCAGGATATGTTGAGAGACTTGGCAACCAGCTGGACTACCTGGGCTATGAATGCTGGACCGTTGTCTGACTGGATAGTGACAGGTAGGCCAAAGTGAGGGATGATTTCTTGAGTTAGAATGGAGGCTACCGTGTCTGCTGTTTCCCGAGAGGTAGGGAAGGCTTCAATCCAACCTGAAAAGGTATCTACAAAAGTTAGGAGGTAGTGAAGTTTTTTGTGAGTAGGCATGTGAGTAAAATCAATTTGCCAATCCTGGGCCGGCAGGTTGCCACGCATTTGGTGGGTGGGAAACTGTCGTTTTAAGCTTCCCTGAGACGAGACCTTAGAGCAGGTGACGCATGTTTTGTGTACCTGCTCGACTGTTTGTTGTAGGCCTGGTGAATAAAAGAGAGGTTGTACAAAGCGATATAATGCTTTGGGCCCTATATATAAGAATTGGTGAATTTTGGCAATGATTTTGGGAGCCTGCTCTTGTGGAAGGGCGATCTTGTTATTTAGGAAGATCCAGCCCTGGTCAGACCTAGTTCCACCCCTTAATATAAGGTCCTGTCTTTCCGATGGCGAATACATCGGTGATGTGGCAGTGGTAAGGAACAGGACCAGAGCAGGAGCTGGCCTGGAACTAGTTAGAGCCTTTGCTACCATATCTGCCCTTGCATTGCCCCAAGAAACGGCATCTTGCTGGGCTCGGTGCCCTCAGCAGTGGATGACAGCAACCTCTTTGGGCAGTAACAGAGCTTGCAAGAGGTTAGAGATCTGGGTGGCATTGACTATGGGGATCCCCTTTATGGTAAGGAATCCTCGCTCCTTCCAGAGGGCGGAGTGACAATGAGTAATAAAGAAAGCATACTTGGAGTCTGTATAGATATTTGCCCGTTTCTCCTTTGCCAGTGTGAGAGCTCAGGTTAAGGCAATGAGCTCTGCCTTTTGGGATGTCATCCCATCAGGGAGTTGGCATGCCTCGAGTGTGGCTGAATATGTGACTACTGCATAGGCTGCTTTTCGCCGTCCCTCAGGTGTCATTACTGAACTCCCATCCACATACAAGGTAAGGTCGGGGTTGGAGAGTGGAAGGCTAGACAGACCCTCTTGTGGCTTAGCAAATGTCTCTACTAGTTTAGGACATGAATGAATTGGAGAAGGGGAGTGGGATGGAAGGGGAAGTAAAGTAGCCGAGTTGAGTGGAGAAGAGGGATGAAGACTGACTGAAGGATTTTCAATAAAAAGTAAGTGAAACTCTTGTAACCGAGAAGGTCCCAGGTGTGCAAGAGACTTATGGGAGAGAAGGTCAGTGAGTTGATGGGGAGAAAACACCGAGATGGGCTGACCTAAGGTAAGTTTTAGGGATTCCTTAGTGAGTTCTGTCGCCGCTCCCAAAGCCCGTAGGCAAGGCTGCCATCCTTTGACTGTGGGGTCAAGTTGCTTTGATAAATAGGCTACTGGACGATATACTGGGCCTAGGGGCTGGGTTAAGACTCCAACCGCAATTCCCTGTTTTTCGTCAGTAAACAAATGGAAGGGGTGATTGAAATCTGGTAATTGGAGCGAAGGTGCCATGGACAAGGCAGTTTGTAGGGTTTTGAAAGCCTGTTTTACTACCCCAGGGTTGGAGAGGGGTCCTGTAGGTGTATCTTTGGCTGCTACATACAGAGGTTTAGCCAGAAAGGCGAAATTAGGTATCCAATGTCGGAAGAACCCTACAAAACCCAAAAAGGAGAGAATTTGGTCTGCCGTTTCTGGAGGCTGTAATGAGAGGAGTGCCTTTTTACGGTCTGTTGTCAGGCTTTTGGTTCTGGGGTAAGGCATATGCCTAAGTAAACTATTGAGGTGACTGACAACTGCGCCTTGGAAGGAGATACTCAATATCCTTTTGATCCCAGGAAGTTAAGGAGATTGGCAGTATGCTGCTGAGACAGGGAGAGGGAGGGGGCTACAGAGTAAAAGATCTTCCACGTATTGGAGGAGGAAACTGGGTTGGAGAGGGCAGGAGCTGAGATCAGCTGCTAAGGCCTGCCCAAATATATGAGGACTGTCTCTGAATCCTTGGGGCAAAACTGTCCAGGTAAGCTGTTTGACAGATTGGTGTCTGGATCAGTCCAGGTGAAGGTAAAGAGAAAATAAGACTCAGGATGTAGAGGAATGGTAAAGAAAGCATCCTTGAGGTCGAGAACTGTAAAATGGGATGTGTTGGAGGGAATGTTGGATAACAAGGTATATGGGTTGGGGACTACCGGGTGGAGGGGTACTACTGCCTTGTTGATAAGGCGTAGGTCCTGAACCAAGCAATAGTCTCCAGACGGCTTTCGGACTGGCAATATAGGAGTGTTACAAGGAGAACTCGTGGGAATAAGGAGTCCCTGAGCTAGGAGTCGAGTGATGATGGGCTTGAGGCCCTTACGGTGGGGCTTGGAAATGGGAAACTGAGGACGTCAGGGAAAGTGAGTAGGATTTTTAAGAAATATTTTAACTGGTGTGTGATGTCTAGCCACTACAGGCTTGGAAGTATCCCACACCACGGGATTAACTACATCGGGGGGAATAGGAATTTGAAGTGAAGGGTTAGGACATGGTGTAGTCTCAGTTAAGAGTGACAGTAGGAGGTGTGTATGTGAGAGGTTTGAATTTGAGCATGTGAGATTAGTGAGTTGGAGAGTGGCTCCCACAGTTAGGAGAATATCTCTTCCTAGCAAGGGAACCGGGCATGAGGGTATTACTAAAAAGGAGTGGGAGAAGGGTTGTCCCTCGAGGACACAGGTTAGAGGAGGGGTTTGGTTAGGATAGGAAAGCCTTCCATCAACTCCCATGACCGAGACCTGGGAAGGTATGCTAGGCCCTGAGTAGGAAGGTAATATGGAGTAGGTAGCCCCCGTGTCCACTAAGAAGGAGGTGGACTTACCCACTACCTGCATTGTTACCCTGGGCTCGGCAAGGGTGATGGGTGTCGTCAAGTCCGGGTTACATCAGTTGTCCAAAAGCCCAAGAAATTCAGGAGAAGGGACTGCCTCTTGTGGACCGGCCTGCTCCTCACATAGAGGTGTGGGGAGTGAGCCTTTGGTCCGGAACGGGCAATCGACCTTCCAGTGTCCTGTTCGTTTACAATTCGGGCAAGGTCCAGGGGGTGACTGAGGACAGGGGCACTCCCGGGCCCAATGTCCTTCTTGACCATATCTGAAACAGAGTCCGGGCGGGGCCCTTGGGACATCTTGGAAGGGTTTCGATGGATTTCCCCCACTAGATGTTCAAGGGGCTGCTGGCCTCAGGGCTGCTACAAGAGCTTGGGTTTGGAGGCCTACCTTCTGCCGTAAGTGGGCCTGTCGGGTGGCCTCAGCCTTATCCTCTCGGCCATTAAAAACCTTAAATGCCATGTTTACCAGGTCTCGTATGGGAGTCTGGGGGCCTTCCTCAACCTTTTTAAGCTTCCTCCTTAAATCAGCCGCTGACTGGGAGATAAAGTGTCTGGCTAGGACTGTAGCTCCTGCTAAGGGGGCCGGATCCAGCCGGGTATGGAGGATCATAGCATTAGTTAAGCGGTCAAGGAAGGCAGCTGGGTTTTCATCAGGTCCCTGAGTTATTTCCCTTAACCTATCGTAATTGACTACCTTTTGGGCTGCGCTTTGCATGCCCGCTAGGAGGCACTGTAGCATCTGGTCCCGGCAGTGGCGGCCGCGGCCGTCTCGACCATCCTGATAATCCCAGTTAGGTTCGGCCTTGGGGACCGCTGCCACGCCTACCGGCATTTGGTTGTCAGTCAGATGTACCTGATTAGCGTGTTCCTGGGCTGCTGTAAAAATTCGGTCATGCTTGTCTGGGGTAAGGGTGGAGGATAGGATTACAAACGTGTCATGCCAAGTTAAATCATATGCCTGAATAAGGTAACAGAATTCCTTGGTGTAAGCTGTAGGATTGGTGGAAAAAGATCCTAGACGTTTCTCAATGGCTGACAGATCAGAGAGGGAGAAGGGAACGTGCACTCGGACAATGCCTTCTGCTCCAGCCACCTCACGGAGGGGGCAAAGGAGGGAAGCCTCTTCGCTAGGAGCACTGCATGAGCGGGTGTGTGCACTAACAGGAGAGGCTAGATTGCCGTCGGGAGGTGGATGAGTCGGAGGTAGAGGAGCTGAAGGGGATTGAGGTTTGTCATAAGGTGGTGGAGGATTGGGTCGAGCCAGTGGAAAAGAGAGCTCCTCTGGTGCGTCAGGGTCAGAGAAGGAAGAGGAAGAGGGTAAAGGGGCTAAGGGCGAAGAAGAAGTTTCTTTGGCTAAGAGTATTTGAGCAGTGGTACAAGAGGAACAGAGAGTGGGACAGGAACGAAGATACCAAAAAGTCAGCACATATGGAATTTCTAGCCATTTACTGTTCTTTTTGCAATAATTATCCAAGTCTGTCAGAATATTAAAGTTGAACGTGCCCTCCAGAGGCCACTTGGACTGGTTGTCTAGAGCATACTGTGGCCAGGCTATGGTGGAAAGAGAGACCAGCTTTTTCTTTTTTAGAAAGCCCTAGTTTGGGTAGATTCTGGACTAGGCATCCTAATGGTGACTTGGGGTCCACGCGGGAGTTCCGATTCCCCATAGTTGGCTTTTGTGGGTCAGTTAGAGGTGAGGAAGGGATGGGAACAGATATTACACTCACCACAGGCAGAAGTATTCTTTCCTGAAGGAGGTAGTTGTGGAAATTTTCAGGCAGCAATAGGTATTGAAGAGAAGAGAATGGAGAGAGATTGAGCTGACGCTATTTGAAAATTGGAAGGTACAATAAAGACAAAACTGACAGACAAAGGGTGAGTGCCCCCCGGAAGGGAGACCAGTCTGATGCCTTCCTGGCCATGTCCCCGAAGGGATGTTTCAGGGGCATCTTGGCTAAGGTGTACCCGTATAATCCCGGGCCTGGTCACCTCAGGATGGAAGTCCAAGTAGGACAGCTCTGTGAATCACCATTATGCCCTATGACTCCCCGTGGAACCGTGAGTGGAGGCCCACACAAGCCCCGTAGCTGTTAGGCTGCGGGACTACACATAAACTCACTCACTCACTCACTCACATCGGAATTAGGAAGAGAAAGAGAGATAGAATTAAAGGTAGAAAGTGGTCGTTTTAGGAGCGAGACACGGCCGCCACCTTAGAAGAGAGAGAGAGAGAAAGAAAGCTAAGAGCGAGAAGCGGCCGCCATCTTAAGGGTGTGGTGCGGCCGCCATCTTGAGAGAGAGAGAGAGGGGGGAGGGAGAAACAAAGAGAAAGAGAAACTGAGAAATAAAACAGAGAGAGAGAAACTGTATTTTTGGTTTCTATTTAACGGGAGCCTTTATGCCAAATGGGCTAGTTTGAATTAAAGAATTTAGTATAAACCGGAGGGTAATGGGGCTTCTGAATACCCACACCTCAATTGCTGCTACGGGGGTGGTCGGAAGAGTGGCTAGGCATCCCAGGCCATGCTTACCGAGCACCGAGAACGAGAGGGTTCAGGAATTGAAATCCTGACCCTAAAAGGAGAACAAGAGGGTTCAGGAAAGTGGGGACGTCTCCCTCAAAATCGTGACCCTAAAAAACCCCTCACGGGGAGAAGACAAGAGCATAGGGATGTCTCCTCTACGCTCAGGTCCTCGAGACGAGGCCCGGGCCCCGGGCCCAAGGCGAGAAACGAGAAGGAGTCCCTGACGCGGCTGTGATTGCGAGCAGGGATCCACAAGACAAGGCAAGCAGCGGGAGGGGTAGTGGGCAACAGAAGTCTTACCTTTTGGTAAAACGGCTGCTCCTCGGTCTGGCATTGAGTGGAGGAGTCAGTTTCCCCCAGGAGGGGTCTTACAACTCCTCCCGGGTTTCGGCACCACTTGTGAGGTTTGTTTCCGAGGATAAAACAAAGAAACTGAGGCCAGCACCAAAATAATCCAATGCAAGGGAATTTATTCAGGTTCCCGGGTGAGGTTCTGCGGTCCAGACAGGAGGGGCCGGAGAAGTCGCACAGACTCCTCTCAGACAGGGGGTTTTATAGGGAGTGAGTCTATTTTTAGACAGTGAGTCTATTTTTAGACTGGGGGTTTTTATAGGGAGTGAAACAGCTCGATTGGTTGTGGGAGAGCAAGACTGCTATTGAGTAAGTTACAAGCCTTGACCTAGGACTTGGCTTGTTATTGGTTGGTATTACTTGCCTGCTATTGGTTGTTAAAGCTCGACTGCTATTGGTTGTTAAAACTCGGCTGCTATTGGTTGTTAAGACTTGACTACTATTGGTTGTTAGGGCTTAGCTGCTATTGGTTATTAGGGCTTAGCTGCTATTGGTTATTAAGAAGCTATGGTTGCAGCACCTTGTTTGCATACTGGGATCTTTAAGAGAAAGCCAGGCTGTGTGAGTAAGGGAGAAGGGAACATGCCCGAGCATGTCTGAGCTTGCTCAGGGCTTGTAAAAGGGAAAAAAGGAGCGAGGAGGGGGCGGTGTGTCCGAGCTCCCAGCAAGGCAACCGGCCTTACAACCTCTAATTGTGTTTATTTGAATTCTCTCTCTTTTTTTAATTTGTCTAACTGATGATCTATCTATCTTATTTATTCTTTTCAAGAATAAACTCCTGGATTCAGAGATCTTGTATGGTTTTTCACACCTGGAAAAAGCCAAGGACCAGTTGAAGCCATAGCCAAATTCTTCCAGATATATAAATAAGAGCTAGTATCATTGTGCTGAAACTATTCTAAAAATATTGAGGATCAGGGACTGCTCCACACCTCATTCTATGAGGCCACCATCATTCTGATACCAAAACCTGGCTGAGACACAACAAAGAAAGAAAACTCCAGACCGATATCCTTGATGAAAACAAAGTAAAAATCCTAAATAAAATGCTAGCAAATCAAATCCAGAAGCACTTCAAAAAGATAATCCATAATCATCAAGTAGGCTTTACCCCTGAGCTGCAAGTTTGATCAACATATGCAAACAAATAAATGTGAATCATCACAGAAACACAACTAAAAATAAATTCACATGATTATCTCAATAGCTGCAGAAAAGCTTTCAATACAACTTAATATCCTTTCATATTAAAAACTCTCAAGGATCTAGGTATTGAAGGTACATCTATGACAAATCCACAGCCATTATCATACTAATGGAAAAAAGGTAGAAGCATTCTTTTTGAGAAACAATGCCCATTCTCACTACTGCTCTTCAATATGATATGGGAAGTTGAATAGCCAGCTCAGTCAGACAAGAGACAGAAATAAAAGGCTTCTAAATAGGAAGTGAGGAAATCAAACTATCTCTGTTTGCAGATGATCTAATTCTTCCTATAGAAAACTCCATAGTCTCTGTCTCAAAGCTCCTAGATCTGGTAAACAACTTCAGCGAAATTTTAGGATACAAAATCAATGTACATAAACAATCACATTTCTATATACCAACAATGTTTAAGCTGAGAGCTAAATCAAGAACATAATTTCATTCACAGTAGCCACAAAAGAATTAGATACCTAGGGATACAACTAACCAGGGAGGTGAAAAATCTCTACAAGAATTACAAAACACAAAACACTGCTGAAAGAAATCAGAGACAAAACAAACAAATGGAAGAACATTCCATGCTCATGGATAGGAAGAATCAATATGGTTAAAATGACCATATTGTTCAAAGCAGTGTACAGATTTAATGCTAGTCTTATCAAACTTACTATTGACATTCCTCACAGGATTGGAAAAAAAAACTATTTTAAAATTTGTACAAAGGTTAAGAAGAGTCTGAATAGCTAAAATAAAATCCTAAGCAAAAGGAGCAAAGCTGGAAGCATCAGGTTAGCTGACTTCAAACTATACTACAAGGCTTCAGTAACCAAGAAAGCATGGCACTGGTACAAACACAGACACAAAGATCTGACAGAACAGAGAGCACAGAAATAAAGTCACATCTACATCATCTATCTAATCTTCTACAAAGTTGACCAAAATGAGCAATGGAGAAAAGAATCTCTATTCAATAAATGATGCTGGAATAACTGGCTAGCCGTATGCAGAAGATTAAAACTTGACCTCTTCCTTACAACATATTGAAAAAATAAACTGAAGATGGATGGAAGATTTAAATGTAAAACCTAAAAGTATAAAAACTCTGGAAGATAATCTAGAAAGTAGTATTCTGGACATAGGTCTTGGCAAAGATTTCATGATAAAGTTGCCAAAAGCAATTGTAACAAAACCAAAAATTGACAAATGGGACCTAATTAAATGAAAGAGCTTTTGCACAGCAAAAGAAAGGATCAACAAGTAAACAACCTACAAAACGGAAGAAAAAATTTGCAAATTACACATCCCACAAATGTCTAATAACCAGAATCTATAGAAAACATAAACAAATTAACAAGCAAAACACAATCTCATTAAAACATTGGTAAAGGACATGAACAGACACATTTCAAAGGAGAACATACACATGGCCAACAAGCATATGAGAAGATGCTCCACATCACTAATCATTAGAAAAATGAAAATCAAAACCACAGTGAGATACTAAGTCACACCCATCATAGTAGCTATTACTCAAAAGTCAAACAATAACAGATGCTTGCAAGGTTGTGGAGAAAAGGACACACATATACTGCTGGTGGAAATGTAAATAAGTTCAGCATTTGTGAAAAGCAGGTTGGCAAGTTCTCAAAGAACTTAAAATAGAACTCTCATTTGACCAAACAATTCCATTATTGGGCACATACACAAAGGAGTACAAATTGTTCTACCATAAACACACATGCAGGTGTATGCTCATAGCAGCACTATTGACAAAAACAAAGATGTGGAATAAATCTAAATGCCCACTAACAGAAGAGTGAGTATGGAAAATGTGGTATATATATACCATGGAATACTATGCAGCTATAGAAAAGAATAAAATATGTCTTTTGCAGCAACAGAAATGCAGCTAGAGGCCATGATCGTAAGTGATTTAATGCAGGAACAGAAAACCAAATACCAGGTGTTCACACCTGGACACAAAAAAGAGAATGGACACTGAGACCTACCTGAGGGTAGAGGGTAGAGGGTTGGGGGAGGATGAAGATTGGAAAACTACCAGTTGGGTACTATGCTTATTACCTGGGTGACAAAATAATCTGCACATCACACCTTCATGACATGCAATTTACCTTCCTAACAAACCTGCACGTGTACTCCTAAACCTAGAATTAAATTAGAAATATAAAGAAATGTCAGTGGAAAGCACACACACACAGAATTGAGATAAAAATTGAGTCAATAACTATATATTATCATACATATTAAGTTGGTGCAAAAGTAATTGCAGTTTTTTACCCCTACTTTCAATGGCATAAACAGCAACTACTGTTGCATCAGCCTAATAGTATCTTATAAAGAATCAGGCCAGGCACAGTGGCTCAGGCCTGTAATCCCAGCACTTTGGGAGAATTGTTTGAGCTCAGGATTTGGAGGGGAACATAGAGAGAGCCTGCACCTACAAAAGTTAAAAAATTAGCTGGGTGTGGGCATGCCTATAGTTCCAAGCATGAGATTTTGTTCTTATTTTTTTAATACATTACATATGAAGTGCTTAAGTGGCTGAGGTGGGAGGATTGCTTGATTCCAGAAGGTTGAGGCCATGATGAGCAATGATCATACCACTGCACTCCAGCCTGGGTGACAGGCTGAGATCCTGTCTCAAAAACACACACAAAAAAAAAAAAGGGAAAAAAATTGTGGCAGTAGATTTTTTGTTGTTGCTGAATATCACCTTAAATTAAATCTTTAATTAAAAAAACCTGAGTTTTAAGTTGTGTGAATTGCTTTGACACATTCCAGATGAAAAGTGCTTAGTTAGATGTGGACAATGTGCATATGCTAAAAATTACGTTCAAAGACCACAATAATTTTTTTCTAAAATTTGCACTTTGGAGAAACTCCCAAAATATATGTAATGCGTTAAAAATAAGAACAAACTCTCATTAAGATTTTACTGCTGTTATATTTAAAAAGCTCTATTTGGGTTCAAAAACGATAATTTGCTGAGCTTTATCTTAAACATACTTTTAACGGACAATGGATCATGACTGAATAAACTGCATTTCATAATGTTGGAAGCCGAAGAAATCTTTATTATGTAAACAAGTAGAACTAAGAAATCTACCTACATATGTAATACAGTTTTAACTATACTTACATACCTATATATACAAGAAAAATAAATAATATAATAAAATAAAAAAGAAGTTGGCTGTGATTGTGCTGGATGAGAAAATTATGAGATCTTTTCTGCTTTTTATATTTGTCAAACTTCTTGAAAATGCATCTTCATGAATGTATGCTAAAAGAGATAAAATAATAAATATTCCCTATTTTGTCTTAGTGATAAATGAAAACTCAGAATTTTAAATCTGCATTGGCAAAAGCACTTATGATTTACTGATAAATATCTAAAAATAAATTATATTATTTTTTGTGATTATATCTTGCTTCTTCATAAAGTGGACAGTAACATACTTAGATTACAGATTGGTGAATAGAAGGTCAGAAAATTATTGCTGTTCAGCAATAATAGTTCGTATTTGTTAAGCACTTACTCTAGTAGTCTGTATACATTAACACAGTACTCAGAACAACCATATAAGGTAATACTACTTTTATGTCCATTTTACAGGGGAAGAAGCTGAGGCACAAAGATGTTAAGAATCATGCTCATGAACACACAACTAATAAACAGCAAAGCAAGAATGAATCCAGATACTTTGGCCTCAGGGCTAACTGGCTTATTATGCCTGCACTTACCAAATGTCTACTACGTGCTTTGCACTTTTGGATTATGCATCATTGCTTAATGGAAAGGATGATGAGCTCAGATCTAGATGGTTCTGGGTTTAAATTGTAATTCAAATAAGTTCAAGAGATCTGTTGTAGAACATAGTAACTATGGTGAATAACGATGTATTATATTCTCGATAATTGCTAAAAGAGTAGGTTTTTAAGTGTTCTTACCATAGAAAATAAGTATATGAAATAATGCATATGTTAATTAGCTCAATTTAGCCATTCCACAGTGTAGACATATTTCAAAACAATGTGTTGTATATTATAAATATAACTTTTGTCAATTAAAAATATAGGCATAATAAAAACAAATTTCAACTTAAGTATATTTATTTATTTTATATATATGTTTTATTGCACTTTAGGTTCTGGGGTACATGTGCAGAACATGCAGGATTGTTGCATAGGTACATACATGTGGTTTGCTGCCTCCATACCCCTGTCACCTATATCTGGCATTTCTCCCCATGTTATCCCTCCCCAACCTCCCTACCCACTGCTGTCCCTCCCCTATTCCCCACCCACAGTCCCCACTCTGTGATACTCCACTCCCTATGTCCATGTGTTCTCATTGTTCAACACTTGCCTATGAGTTAGAACATTCGGTGTTTGATTTTCTGTTCCTGTGTCAGTTTGCTGAGAATGATGGATTTCAGATTCATCCATGTCCCTACAAAGGACACAAACTCATCATTTTTTATGGCTGCATAGTATTCCATGGTGTATATGTGCCACATTTTCCCTGTCCAGTCTATCATTGATGGACATTTGGGTTCGTTCCAGGTCTTTGCTGTTGTAAATAGTGCTGCAATGAACATTCGTGTGCATGTGTCTTCATCATAGAATGATTTATAATTCTTTGAATGTATACCCAGTAATATGATTGCTGGGTCAAATGGAATTTCTATTTCTAGGTCCTTGAGGAATTGCCACTGTCTTCCACAATGGTTGAACAAATTTACACTCACCAACAGTGTAAGAGTGTTCCTATTTCTCCACATCGTCTCCAGCATCTATTGTCTCCAGATTTTTTAATGATCACCATTCTAACTGGCATGAGGTGGTATCTCAATGTGGTTTTGATTTGCATTTCTCTAATTACCAGTAATGATAAGCATTTTTTCCTGTTTTTGGCCTCATAAATGTCTCTTTTGAAGTGTCTGCTCATATCCTTTGCCCACTTTTGAATGGGTTTGTTTGTTTTTTTCTTGTAAATCTGTTTTAGTTCTTTGTAGATTCTGGATATTAGCCCTCTGTCAGATGGGTAGATTGCAAAAAAATTTTCCCATTCTGTTGCTTGCCAGTTGATTCTAATGATTGTTTCTTTTGCTGTACAGAAGTTCTGGAATTTAATTAGATCCCATGTGTCTATTTTGGCTTTTGTTGCCAATGCTTTTGGTGTTTTAGTCATAAAGTCCTTACCTATGCCTATGTCCTGAATAGTTTTGCCTAGGTTTTCTTCTAGGGTTTTTATGGTGTTTAATTCTTAATCCATCTGGAGTTAATCTTAGTGTAAGGTATCAGGAAGGGGTCCAGTTTCTGCTTTCTGCACATTGCTAACCAGTTTTCCCAATGCCATTTATTAAACAGGGAATCCTTTCCCCATTGCTTGTTTTTGTCAGGTTTGTCAAAGATCAGATGGTTGTAGAAGTGTAGTGTTGCCTCCGAGGCCTCCATTCTGGAGGGATGGTCTATATCTCCATTTTCATACCACCTTCATACCAGTACCATGCTGTTTTAATTACTGTCACCTTGTAGTATAGTTTGAAATCAGGTAGCATGATGCCTCCAGCTTTGTTCTTTTTGCTTAAAAGTGACTTGGCTATGTGTGCTCTCTTTTGGTTCCATATGAAGTTTAAGGTGGTTTTTTCCAGTTCTGTGAAGAGGGTCGTGGGTAGCTTGATGGGGATAGCATTGAATCTATAAATTACTTTGGGCAGTATGGTCATTTTCACAATATTGATTCTTCCTAACCATGAGCATGGAATGTTTCTCCATCTGTTTGTGTCCTCTCTTATTTCCTTGAGCAGTGGTTGTAGTTCTCCTTGAAGAGGTCCTTTACATCCTTTGTTTGTTGTATTCCTAGGTATTTTATTCTCTTTGTAGCAATTGTGAATGGCAGTTCATTCCTGATTTGGCTCTCTTTAAGTCTGTTATTGTTGTATAGGAATGCTTGTGGTTTCTGCACATTGATTTTGTATCCTGAGACTTTGCTGAAGTTGCTTATCAGTTTCAGGAGATTTTGGGCTGAGACAATGGGTTCTTTTAGATATACAATGATGTCGTCTGCAAATAGAGACAATTTGACTTCCTCCTTTCCTAATTGAATGCCCTTTATTTCTTTTTCTTGCCTGATTGCTCTGGCTTGAACTTCCAATATTGTATTGAATAGGAGTGGTAAGAGAGGGCATCCTTGTCTAATGCCAGATTTCAAAAGGAATGCTTCCAGTTTTTGCCCATTCTGTATGATATTGGCTGTGGGTTTGTTGCAAATAGCTTTTATTATTTTGAGATACGTTCCATCGATACCTAGTTTATTGAGAGTTTTTGGCACAAAGAGCTGTTGAATTTTATCAAAGGCCTTCTCTGCATCTATTGAGGTTATCATGTGGTTTTTGTCTTTGGTTCTGTTTATGTGTTGGATTGCTATTATAGACTTGCATATGTTGAGCCAGTTATGCATCCCTGGGATGAAGCCTACTTGATCTTGATGGATAAGCTTTTTGATGTGCTGTTGCAATCAATTTGCTGGTATTTTATTGGAGATTTTTGCATCTATGTTCATCATGGATATCGGCCTGAAGTTTTCTTTTTTTTATTGATTCTCTGCCATGTTTCAGTATCAGGATGATGTTGATCTCATAAGATGATTTGGGAAGGATTCCCTCTTTTTGGATTCTTTGGAATAGTTTCAGAAGGAATGGTACCAGCTCCTCTTTGTACCTCTGGTAGAATTTGGCTATGAAACCATCTGGTATTGGACATATTTTGGTTGGTAAGCTATTAATTGCTGCCTCAACTTCAGACCTTGTTACTGGTCTACTCATGGTTTCAACTTCTTTCTTGTTGAGGCTTGGGAGTGTGCAAGTGTCCAGGAATTTATCCACTTCTTCCAGGTTTACTGGTTTATGAACATAGAGTTGTTTGTAATAATCTCTGATGGTAGTTTGTATTTCTGTGGAATCAGTGGTGATATCCCCTTTATCATTTTTTATTGCATCTATTTGATTCTTCTTTTTTTTCTTTTTTATTAACCTGGCTAGTGGTCTGTCTATTTTGTTGATCTTTTCAAAAAACCAACTCCTGGATCTATTTATTTTTCGAGGGTTTTTTCAGTTCTGCTCTGATCTTAGTTATTTTTTGTCTCTCCTAGCTTTTGAGATTTTTTTTATCTTGCTCCTCTAGTTCTTTCAGTGTTGATGATAGCATGTCAATTTTAGATTTTCCTTTCTTTTCATGTGGTCATTTAGTGCTATAAATATTCCTCTAGATGCTGCTTTAAATGTGTTCCAGAGATTCTGGCACGTTGTGTCTTCACTGTCACTGGTTTGGAGGAACATCTTTATTTCTTCCTTCATTTCATTGTTTATCCAGTCAATATTCAAGAGCCAGTTGTTCAGTTTCCATGAAGTTGTGTGGTTCTGAGTTAGTGTCTTAATCCTGAGTTCTAATTTGATTGCACTGTGGTCCGAGAGAGTGGTCTTTATGATTTCTATTATTTTGCATTTGCTGAGGAGTGATTTACTTCCAATTATGTGGTCAATTTTAAAGTAGGTACAATGTGGTGCTGAGAAGAATGTATATGCCTGTGGATTTGGGGTGGAGAGTTCTGTAGAGTTCTGTCAGTTAGGTTAACTTGGTCCAGATCTGCATTCAAGTCCTGGATATCCTTGTTAATTTTTTGTCTCATTGATCTAATATTGAGAGTGGAGTATTAAAGGGTCCCACTATTATTGTGTGGGAGTCTACGTCTCTTTTTAGGTCATTAAGAACTTGCTTTATGTATCTGGGTACTCCTGTATTGGGTGTATATATATTTAGGATCCTTAAGTCTGCTTGCTGCATTGATCCTTTTACCATTATGTAATGCCCTTATTTGTCTCTTTTTATCTTTGTTGGCTTAAAGTCTACTTTATCAGAGACTAGGATTGCAACTCCTGCTTTTTTTGCTCTCCATTTGCTTGGTAAATCTTCCTCCATCCCTTTATTTTGAGCCTATGTGTGTCCTTGCATGTGAGATGGGTTTCCTGGATATAGCACATCAATGGGTTTTGACTTTTTATCCAATTTGCCAGTCCGTGTCTTTTGTTTGGGGCATTTAGCCCATTTACATTTAAGGTTAATATTGTTATGTGTGAATTTGATCCTGGTATTTTGATGCTACCTGGTTGTTTACCCTATTAGTTGATGCAGTTTCTTCATTGTGTTGATGCTGTTTACCATTTGGTACATTTTTGGAGTGGCTGGTACTGGTTGTTTCTTTCTATGTTTAGTGCTTCTTTCAGGAGCTCTTGTAAAGCAGGCCTGGTGGTGATGAAATCTCTGAGCAAGTGCTTGTTTGTAAAGGATTTTATCTCTCCTTTGCTTATGAAGCTTAGTTTGGTTGGATATGAAATTCTAGATTGAAACTGCTTTTCTCTAAGGATGTTGAATATTGGCCCCCACTCTCTTCTGGCTTGTAGGGTTTCTGCAGAGAGATCCACCATGAGTCTGATGAGCTTCCCCCTGTGGGTAACCTGACCTTTCTCTCTGGCTGCCCTTAGCATTGTTTCCTTCTTTTCAACCCTGGTGAATCTGTCAATTTCGTGCCTTGGGGTTGCTCTTCTTGAGGAATATCTTTGTTGTGTTCTCTGTATTTCCTGGATTTGAGTATGGGCTTGCCTTACTAGGTTGGGGAAGTTCTCCTGGATAATATCCTGAAAAGTGTTTTCCAGCTTGGATTCATTTTCTCCATCACATTCAGGTACACCTATCAAATGTAGATTTGGTCTTTTCACATAATCCCATATTTCTTGGGGCTTCAGTTATTTCTTTTCACTCTTTTTTCTCTAATCTTGCCGTCTCATTTTATTTCACTGAGTTGATCTTCAATCTCTGATATCCTTTCTTCTGCTTGGTCAATTCGGCTATTGAAACTTGTGTATGCTTCACGGAGTTCTCGCGTTGTGTTTTTCAGCTCCATCAGGTCATTTATATTCTTCTCTGAGCTGTTTATTCTCATTAGCATTTTGTCAAACCTTTTCTCCAGGTTCTTAGTTTCTTTGCATTGGGTTAGAACAAATTCTTTTAGCTCAGAGAAGTTTGTTATTACCCACCTTCCGAAGCCTGTTTCTGGCAATTCATCAGACTCATTCTCCAGCCAGCTTTATTCCCTTGTTTGTGAGGAGTTGTGATGACCTGGAGGAGGAGAGGTGTTCTGGTTTTGGGTGTTTTCATCCTTTTTGCACTGGTTTCTTCCCATCTTTGTGGATTTATCTACATGTGGTCTTTGTAGTTGGTGACTTTCAGATGGGGTCTCTGAGTGGACGTCTTTTTTGTTGATGAAGTAGTTTCCTTCTGTGTTTTAGTTTTCCTTCTAACAGTCAGGCTCCTCTGCTATAGGACTGCTTGAGGTCAACTCCAGACCCTGCTTGCCTAGGGATCACCTGCAGCAGCTGCAAAAGAGTAAGGGTTGCTGCCAGTTTCTTCTTGTTATCTTCATCCGAGAGGGATGCCTACCAGATGTCCGCCTGAGCTCTCCTTTATGAGGTGTCTCTTTGGGTATATGGGAGTCAGGAGGCTGCTTGAGGAGACAGTCTGACCCTAATAGGAGCTCAAGTGCTGAGCTGTGAGTTCCATTGTTTTGCTCAGAGCTGCTGGGCAGGTATGTTTAAGTTTGCTGCAGCAGAACTCATAACCACCTTTTTTCCCAGGTGCTCTGTCCTGGGAGTGTGGTGCTTTATTTATAAGTTCCTGAAGTGCTGCTGCCTTTTTTCAGAGATGCCCTGCCTAGCTAGGAGGTAGCCTAGTCATAGTCTGCCAGCACAGGCTTTGCTGAGCTGCCATGGGCTCTGCCCAGCTGCTGTGTGAACTTCCTTGTGGTTTATAGAGGTATAGTTAGAACTGCCTTGGTAATGGTAGTCTGCCTCAGTAAAGGTGGACTACCTCAGTAATGGCAGACTGTCTCAGTAATGGCGGACTGCCTTGGTAATGGTGGACTGCCTTGGTAGTGATGGACTGCCTCGGTAGTGGTGGACTGCCCTGGTAATGGTGGACGCCCTTCCCCCCACAGAGCTGTACCGTCACAGGTCCAGCTGTGCTTACTGCGAAACTCTCAATCCAGAATATTTCAGATTGCTGGTCTTTGTGGGGATGGGTCCCGCTGAGCCAGATCACCTGGCTCCCTGTTTCAGCCCCCTTTTTTTCAGTTGAATGGGCAGCTCTGTCTTCCAGGTGTTCCAGGCGCCAGTTGAAATGGCTGCCCAGATTTGTGCGAGTTTTTGTGCAGAGACCCGCTGTGCCGGCTAAAACCTCCATGCTGGAAACTTGTGGCACTTTTCAGCCTGGGAATCTCCTGGTCTGTGGGCAGTAATAACTTGTTTGGAAATATGGTGATCACTGATCCTCTGCATTGTTCTCACTGGGAACTTCACTCTGGAGCTGTTCCTATTCGACCATCTTGGATTCCAGGAACACTTTTACGCTGTTGATGGTAGTGTAAATTGGTTCATCCATTGTGGAAGACAATGTGGTGATTCCTCAAGGACCTTGGAACAACGTTGAAAGATTACATACTCTCAGAGTGCACTGGGTAGTTGCCCATGCCTGCAGCATCTGCTGGGGCAGCGCAGCAGGAGGTGGTCGACGGGCTTGGGGCCTTGTGCCACCCTTCCCAGACCAGCTCAACTTAAGTATTTACATGTTATATGTCTTTAGAAAAGAAACCTAGCCTCTCAGCCTGTTTCTTCACAAATGAATGGCAATAATGGTACTATTTGGCAATAAAAAATAATAGATTTGAATTACATAGGTATGTACACAAAAAAACTCAGAGGCACATTAAGTAACTTCCCTAAAGATCATACCTGTAGTGAGCAGTAGAGCCACAGTTGAAACTCAGGTCTGCTTGATGCAAGGCAGCATGTGCTGCAGAGTTTCAGAGAGGCTGGGGAATTGCTTCTAGTTGACAATGTTCACTGATACTTTCCTAGTATAATTCATAGGTTGAATTATTTGAATCTTTTAGTTTCATAGCATTAGTAAAAGAGTTCTTTTAATCTTATAATGTAAATCTGATGTTTAGTCTTCAAATATTAGTGTCTAGTCTTACTGCAGAGTTTTAAAAATCTTATACCATGGGAAAAGAGGCATAGTCAGAAATTGTAACTTATCTTTTCTATAGTGATGTCTTCAGTGTCCTAACAATTGATCAGTTACTTATCTGATTTAATTTTCACAACCATAGATGGTGGGTAATAGTTATCAGATTTTGACTAAAGAGCCTGCAGCTCAGAAAAAAACCAATGACTGCTCAAGGTCACGCTCCAAATAAGTTGTAGAACTAGTACTAGACCCAATAATTTGTATTTTTCAGTAAGATTTGAAAAGCCATGAATGCAAAGTTAAGAGTTCGCCTCCCAGCGTAGGGTGTCCCAAGGATCTGCTACAAGTGTTCTGCAAAGATGACCATCATTTTCTTTGCCAAGAACCATAATTATAGCCTTTTCAGTCATGCTTGTCAGCCCAATGTTCCAAATCTTGTTTTTTTTTTCTAGTTCTCCTAACTTCTCTGTATAATAAATGCCAGGCAGCACTAGCTAATTAACAAAGAGCAGACAATGCATGTTGATACATAACTCATACTCTTCCAAGCCCCTGTTTACTTCCAGTGACTTGTGACCTCACTGTGAACCCAAGTGGCAATAAAGCTACCTCTGTAATTAGGGTTAGAGTAAATGTAATCTGCTTAATCTTAGTTGAAACTGTGAAAATCTCTTTCATCTTCAATTATTATTTATTTGGCCCATTTCTCTGGGGGGCAAGGGGCTGCCTAATCTCTCAGTCTGAGCTTCAGGAGTCTGTACCAACAGGAAAGAATGCCAGCTCTGCATACCAAGAACTGGGAAACTGGGCCATAAATCTGAAAGGACATGACCCCATTGGGGGTGGAGATAAGGAAGTTTCAGGAGCATGCTTGTTTGACAGTTATTCTCCAAGAAAACTGATTTCAAAATAGATCAAGAAAAGTTCCTAGCATTGTACAATTTTCCTAAGTAGAGGAGAATAAACTGTACTATCTTTAGAAATAACACATAATTTAGAGTAAACTAAGATACTGTAGAGTGACTCAGGAATGATCCATCTAACTGAACTATTGCTCTCCCAAGGGCTCTAATATCAGAAGGCAAAGATGTGCTCCTTGGAGACTCACAGACTTTATTCCAGAACTTACTTTATTCCAGAGTGTTGAAAAATGTGTTTAACAAGACCACATACCCAAATTAGATTACCTCGGAGGAACTCAACTTTAATCAGTAAGTAGTAAAGTTTTAGTCAGAGTATCTTTTCCTCAAATGGAGAAAGCATTTGGGCATGGAGGCTTATACTTATAATCCCAGCAATTTGGGAGGCCAAGGCAGAAGGATCAATTGAGGCCAAGAATTCAAAATCAGCTTGGGCAACAGAGCAAGACCTTGTCTCTATAGAAAAGAAAAAATTGCTGGGCTTGGTGGCACACAGCTGTAGTCCCACCTATTCAGGAGGCTGAGGTGGGAGGACCCCTCAAGCCCAGAAGTTCAGGGCTGCAGTGAGCTAGATTACACCACTCCATTCCTGCTTGGGTGACAGAGTAAAACCTTGTTTCAAAAAAATAAAAGGAGAAATCAGCAGCAAACATTTGTCCCATGGGTCCTGGAGTTTGCAATGCCTACAACCCTCATATTCCTGAGACTTCTAGTACCAAGCAAGTTGGAAGAACTGGTGATTCTTTTTGGATTTATCATGGGATTATCAACCTCAAAAAGCCCAATAGCCATGTCTAGGGGTCCTCAGGTTTTTCTTATGTCTCTATTCCCTCTAACATAAGCAAATTTGTGCAGTAAAGCACCTTACTTGGAAAAAAATGATTGATTCCAGCAGTCTTTTTAAGTATCTCTTTTCCAAGGTAAACTGGCTGAATGAGATGACACCAGTCATTTGTATGGTTTTGCAAAGATCTGAGAAACAAACTCTGATCAATATAAGAACATTGCCAAACACCTTCAACTGGTAGACATGAGTCTAACAGACCAGAACTAAGAGTTTTGTTTTTCTTTCATAAGAACAAAAAAAATCAAACAACTGCAACAACTAAACCTCCCATCTTTCCTCATTGCCTGCATTTTCTATCTTTGTTTTGAGTTCTTTCTAATCTAAAGTTCTAAATAAAAGGTAGTCATTAGGTGACTTGGGGGAAAATTGTAGAAACTAGCCAGTTTTCCCTTCTTCCCAGATTGCCCTAGTTGTATGTAGCTCACTGAAAGAATCTTCCAATGTTAATACAATTTAAGAATTCCTGCTCCCCACAGGTCATCTATTATTTATTTTACTAAACACCTAGGTTATTGTTGAGGTTAGGATATGTCAGAGCTTGCAAATCTACAGGCAACATAAAATTCCAGTGCTATTTAAACACTTCTTATATGGTGAGTGATGGTGGGTGGGCCTGTATCAATCCATTTCTACACTGCTGATACAGATATATCCAAGACTGGGCAATTTACAAAAGAAAGAGGTTTACTGAACTCACAGTTACACATGGCCAGGAAGGCGTCATGATCATGGTGGAAAGTGAAAGGCATATCTTACATGGTGGCAGAAAAGAGAAGGCCTCCAGGCCTGTGATAGAAGGGGCTGCCATGAAGACCTCTGACATTTCCTGGAGACATTTTTCCCACTGTCTCGGGGATTGACATTAGTCTCTTCATTACTTGTGCAAATTTCTGCAGCCAGCTTCTATTTCTCCTGAGAAAACGGTTTTTCTTTTCTATTGCATTGTCAGGCTGCAAATTTTCTAAACTTTTATGCTCTGCTTCATAAAACTGAATGCCTTTAACAGCATCTAAGTCACCTCTTGAATGCTTTGCTGCTTAGAAATTTCTTCTGCTGGATACCCTAAATCATCTCTCTCAAGTTCAAAGTTCCACAAATCTCTAGGGAAGGGGCAAGATTTTTTTACCAGTCTCTTTGTTAAACATAACAAGAGTCACCTTTGCTCCAGTTCCTAACAAGTTCCTCATCTCCATCTAAGACCACCTAAGCCTGGACCTTATTGTCCATATCACTATCAGGCTTTTGGTCAAAGCCATTCAACAAGTCTCTAGCAAGCTCTAAACTTTCCCACATTTTCATGTCTTCTGCTGACCCCTTCAAACTGTTCCACCCTCTGCCCCTTACCCAGTTCCAAAGTCACTTCCATGTTTCCAGGTATCTTTTCAGTAGCACCCCACTCTACTGGTACCAATTTACTGTATTAGTCTGTTTTCACAATGCTGATAAAGACATACCTGAGACTGGGCAATGTACAAAAGAAAGAGGTATAATGGACTCACACTTCCATGTGGCTGGGGAGGTCTCACAATCATAGTAGAAGGTGAAAGCACCTCTCACATGGCAGCAGACAAGAGAAGAGAGATTGTGTAAGGAAGCTCTGCTTTTAAAACTATCGTATCTGGTGAGATTTATTCACTATCACAAGAATAATACAGGAAAGATCCGCCCCCATAATTCAGTTATCTCCCACTAGCTCCCTGCCACAGCACATGGGAATTCAAGATGAGATTTGTGTGGGGACACAGCCAAATCACATCAGGGCCCTAGGGGCATACATTTTCTAATATTTTTTAGGAAGCTGCTATGGCATTATTATATTAAAAATTGACAAAGAAAGCTTAATTGATTAAGCTGTATATTTATGTTTTGGGAGCCTAGCATGTTTTTTAAAAGTAGATAAATAGATATAAATATCTCTTCAAAATAAAGTTGCTAATGAAAAGCTTTCAGTGAAAGACTTCGTAAACCAAGGTGAGCAAATCTTCCAGAAAGTAGAATATAGAGACAAAAAGAATGAAAAATTGTTTAAAAAGTCTTAGCGTTGTCCTGGAGTTAGACTTTAAAATTTTTGAGAGATTGAGAACAAATAAAAAGAGAGATTAAGTTATCAAAGATATAATGCAAGAATGCTTCTAATAAATGAAAGGCATCTGTATCCAGATGGAAAAGACCACTTGGTGACTTAAACCAAGATGTGCTAAATGCAAAATTTCAATATATCAAAAATAAATAAAAATAAATAGTAAATCCTTAAAGATTTTCAAAATAATTACATATTAATTTCATTGATTTTAAAACCAATACATATATATCCTAGATAATTTAGAAAAGTATAAAGAAGAAAAATGTTTCTTCTAGTTGTATGTATAATTATGTACATATATTTAAGAAATGTGGATGATAATTTATATATATATGCACATATATATGTAATTTTATATTTTGTTTTTTTCCAAATAATATAATAGCTTGAATATTCATTCCATTAATATTCTGCATAAACATAACATTTAATGGCTATGAAATATTAAATTTTATGGATATGACATTGTCTATACAATCAGTTTATATTGATAAATACTTAGATTGCTACTAAAAATAATTCTGCATTAAATATCTTGTGCATAAATCTTGGAAAGACTGCCTGATTATTTATTTGGGATAGATTCTTAAAAGACGAACAACTGTTTAAAGGGTACTCGCTAGTTGTTGGATAATTAAGCCTATCTTTAAGACCCTTCATGCATATGACCTGATTGTTTTTGAGAAGGTGATATCAACTTAGAGAACATACTCCAAGGAGGTTAAAAGGGTGTGTGAAGTTAAGGGATCAGGCTGACTCTGAAATTAGTGGCAGTCAGGAAGGGAATGCAGCCCAATAACTTCCACGATAGCAGTCTTTATGCTCTCACCTTCCCATTGCTTTATGTGGATGCCAGGAGCAATGCTCAAGCCTCTTGTAAAAAAATAATAATAAAAATAAAATAAATAAAACAAAATGCCAGGTAGCTTACTGCATTTCAGGCTCAAAATTGTTGGCAATAACATAAGACATGGTCTTGCATGATTCATATATCTCATTGTCATTAAAAAACTTACTGAGTGTCTGTGCAAGTCAGGACATTAAATACAGCCTGGCATAAACAAGTATGGAACATTTCTTGAGCATGCAGTATTGTGAAGCAGGCTGCACCATGTGCTGGTAGAGTATATGCTTCTGATTTCATGGACAGAGTCAAAGAGGAGGATACAAAATCTACAAAAAGAATGCTGGAGGGAGGTAGAATGATGAAATGGCATACATATAAACTGCTATTATACAGAAATGCTAAGCAGAGACATGACTTCTTTCAGACTCAAATTTATCATTTAAGATTAGGGTTTGGCTGTATAAACAGAAAACCCAGCTCATCAAAAGGTTAAACAAAACCATGTATTCTTCTCACATGTAAGTTCAGAGGTTGTGATAAGAGGAGTGAGTGTTCTATTGCAGTAGTATCTGTTTTATTTAACTTTTTAGAGGCAGGATCTTGCTATGTTGCCCAGTCTGGACTTGAACTCCTGAGCTAAAGTGAACCTCCCACTTTAGCCTCCCAGTCGTTGGGACTACAGGCAGATGCCAACATGCCTAGCTGGTAGTAATTTATTTCTGAAGATTAATCTGGGGTTGGTGAGGGATAGGACAAAGCAAGGGAAACTGATTCAGGAAGATGTCCTCAGGAAACAACTACTTGTTGAGATATTAAGAGGGACTGAAATTACAGCATGAATGAAAGACACCAGAGAGAATTTGCAAGTGGAAAAGTAGGGCACAGGCGGAAAAGAAGTGAAGATGATATCAAGGTTTGGATATTGGTGACCCGTTGGGATTTTAATTCACATTGAGGAGAGACAGTCAGTTCCCTTTCAGGCACACGGAGCTTGTCCTCACGAGCTAAGCCAGGGCTACTGTGGCAGAGTCACTCCAGGACAGCATGAGTACCTTGTCTAACTGGTTTTGGAGTGTCAGCCTGATCATGAAATAGTGCGTTGGTTCCCTTAGGAGGGCACACCTCTCGGCACTGATAAGATTTGTGTGATCAGAATGGGAAAAGTTGGCTAGAAAAATACTGAAACCTAAAACATGGATACCCAGCACTTCATGGCCAGACAGGAAACTTTGTCACTATATGTTGCATGTTGAAACCTGGAACAGGAGCCACTGGAAATCCTCATCCAAGACCTATTCAGTACACATTTGAGTTTAATGTTTTCTTCTTTTGATATCAAGAATGTTTCCATAGAAATGAAATACAAAAAAAATTAAAATATAGAAAAGCAGGAAAATATATAAAAAAGAAGCAATAATCTCACTATCCAGAGACAAACTCTACTATGTGGATACATAATTGTCTGTACTTTTTTTCCATCAACAATGTGTGTGTATTTGTGTGTGTGTATATGTAAAATGGAAATTATGTATTTTATGCTAAATTGGGGACTATAACGTTTTGTGATTTCTTGCCCTCCCATTTAAAAATGTTGTAAAAAATTGTGAATATTTTTCCAGCTGCAATATTTTCTTTAACATTGTTTATAAAGGCTGAATAATGTGCCAGCACATATGTACACCATTACAATATTTAACCTCATGTCTATTTAAGGAGTTCTGATTTTTTGTTTTTATAAGCAACACTGCAATTAGAATTCCTAAAGCTAAATAGTTACATACATCTTTAATAATTTCTTTACCATAAAGTCCTATAAATAGAATTGTTAACAAAGAGCACATGCATTTTAAGTTTTTGATACATAGAACCACATTTCCCTTTAACAGCTTTTCCTTAGTCCCACCAGCATCATATGATAGTATCCATCTTTTTTTCATTCTCATCAAAATTGGATATTTTTAGTATTAAAATATATTGTCAATTTTAAAAGTAAAAAATGGTATTACATTATTCCTTAATTTTCATACTTTTATTACTATCCTAGTGAAAAATATACTTTTCACATAATTGGCTTTTTGTCTTCTGTGGTCAATTGCTTATTTATATACTTCTCTATCTAATTTGGTGTTTTAAAATCATTTATTAGAACAAGTTAACATATGTTATATTTCCTTTTGCCTGTCTTAAATGCTGCAAAATTTTTCTCATCCTGTATGTATCATTTGTCTTGCTTCTGGTGATTGTTAATGTCTATACATTTTTTCCTTTTATTATTTCTGCTTTTCACATAATATTTAAAGATCTTTTCTCTACAATAATAATGCATAGACATTCACCTTTTTGTTATAATAGTAATTTTGTGGAGCATTGGAAATGCCATCAGTTTGTCTGAAATAGAATCAGAGGACTCAGGCTGGTAGGTTTTAAGAGTAACAAAGAGAGAGGAATCAAGAGTGACTGAGTTTCTGGGCTTGGTAGACTTCAGTGAGGGTGGAACCACTGACCAAAAACCAGGAATACAGGAAAGGGAACATGTCTGTTAGGGTAGATAATGAGTTCAGTTTTGCACATGTTGCATTGAAACCGTCTGCCAGAAAGCCTGGTAGAAATGCCCAACAGGCAGTTGGAACAAGGATATGCAATGCAGGCGTAAGGTTGTGTTTTAAATACAGATATAGAAATCATCAGCAGACATTTGATAGTTCAACAACATGTTCTTTTCAGTGCATATCCTGGGCCAAGCACTATGCTAAGCAGTGCATAGAATTTTATTTAGTCTTCTAAAAAAATTATGAGGTTAAAAGTATTATCTTCATTTTACACATGAGGGGTCAGGCTTGCAGAAGTTAAACTACTTTACGAAGTCCTTGTGACTGGGTAGTGGTAGAACCTGAATATGAAATCAGGTAAGTTTGCCTGATTCCAGAGTCCCTAACCCCATTTGATCTATTGTCACAGGAGTGCATGAGCTCAAGCAGGGAAAGTCATAATCCCAAGGATGAGGAATAGCAAACTTCAGTGGATGGACAGAAAAGAAGGGAAGTTTCCAGGGAAGGCGTCTGAGAAGAGAGTCAGAGTGGAAGCCAGAGGGCCACGTGTATACATGCTGATGCTTTAACCAGAATGGAAGCATTTTGATGGTAAGGGCTTATATCTTATATACTCTTTGAGATAAATCTGAGACCCTTCTTCTGACCCTGATCTTCAAAATTGTCTGTTACAGTCCTTTGTACATAAATATTTCTTCGTTGATGCTGTGGTGGTATGTCAGTAATTTTCTTGTGTTAACCTTCTCAGCTAGAGCTTACCAGTCCCTGTGTCCTCACCTGTTATGGACTAGGGGTTCGTTCACTGGAGAGCCTCAGTACTATCCTATCGCCTTCTCTGAGAGCAACAGGAGCGGACTCCTTGGTACATGCTCTCTATGTGCAGTGGTCAGACCCCTCCCACAAATGCACAGCATGCCACTTTTACTTGTGTTGACTTTTTGCCTGAGTTGATGAGAGATTATGGGATATATCCTTTTATCTTTGAATCACAGATTTTTCTTTTCTTCTTGTATTGGCTGTTTCCTTACATAGTTAGAACTTTATGAAATAGAAATAGAATCTATCTCTTTTCTTTATGGCCTGAATATTTAGTAGCATAGCAGAAACAAAGCTACCGTAGAAGTCTGGACCTGGAATTTATCACATGCTAAAGTAATGTAGTATAGTCAAAAAAGCACAGATTTAGGAATTAGGGGTTATGATTCTCATTCTGTCACTTCATATCTGTGACTCTGGAAAAAATATTTAAATTTTTGAGCCCTATTTCCCTCATTATAAATTGAAGAAACTTGCTACAGAGTGGTTGTAAAGATCAAATAAACTCACCAAGGTAAAAGGCTTACCTTATAGGCTCCCAGTATAAGGAAGTTGAAATTCTAGTACATACAGAATCATTTTCCTCCATGTTCTCAGATGCTTGCCTTTTGGCCGTTCCGTAGCTTATTTCTGCTCTTCCATGTTAGGCGGGTTAGTAGAAAATTCAGCCATAACTGTTTGGTGCAGCTAAGGCATTTAGTTGGTGATAAATATACTGCTGAAAATGGTTTAGGGCATAATCTGGTTTTCTTGATTCATACTACAAGTGGGTTAAAAATATACTCGCAATCAGTTTCTCATGATAACTCATAAATATCCTATTATAGTCTTTCTTTCTGGAAAAAAAAATCTAGCAACAAATTTCTCATAGACTGGAGTATTTATTTCAAGCACATCCCATACAGAATCCCTCTTGGCCTCTCTCTAAATAACCCAAAAGTTGCTTCCTACTTCCGGATCCCTGCTGCAATCCTGAATCAATACTAGATGACTCCAATTGCAAGTTAGCACGGGTTTCAGACAAGCCTAGTGGGTAAAGGGAGAACTTTTCAAAGTCAAGAGACAAATAAGCTGCAACTTTAACTTGGCAGACGTATTTATTGAAATTGTGGTTTAGGAGAATTTTCCAAAGCCCCTGTAGCTGTAGATCTGATTTGAGAGCTCCAACTTCTTTCCCTTCTTTGGGAATGAATATTATTTAGGAAAGTCCTGTCTTGTTACTGTTGTTTGGTATAATTACTCATAGTGCCCCCTTTCATTCTCAAGAATCATAGTTTGGATGATAAAATATATGGTCACTTCTTCCAGGCCTTTTGCAGAATAAAGTTCATCTGTTTTAAGATATATTTCTTGTATTAATCTAAGAAAAATTAGAATACCTTTTCTATAGCAGAAGCCCTTAGGACCTCATTTTGCAGTCATTTAAATATTTCTTCAAAGCAATAATTAAAAGCACACATAAGTTAATCAATAACTCTCCATGGCTCTCTTAATGGCAAAAGCAAATAATATAACTTCACAGGGACTCACCAAATACAGCAGCCCTAGGAGAGAAACATAAAATTTAAACTTGTCCCTTCAAGTTTAAATTTGCAAAGCAATTTGCAATCATTATAATTAGTTTTTCCATTTCATAAATATAAGAATAGGTACTCATATTGGACAGAAAGGGAGTGGAGACTCAGAGAAACCTAATGCTGTGCCTTCTGCAATATTGTTCTAGGCTTGAATTCTGAGCACTTTGTGGTCTCACACACCCTTTACAAACTTGAATCATCTCCCTTCCTGACGTTGGTGAGAAGATGTGCTGTGGTTTAGCAATTTGAGGGTAGTAAGCTTTTTAAAACATCACCAGAGATGCTTTAGAGTTACTGTGGAGAACAGGTTTCCATGGTGCCATGTGGTTGCTGGGACGGGAAAGAATGACAGCTGTTCTCTCTAGAGGGAGGAAGCACTGGCTCTTTCAGAAGTTGTGTCAGGAAAAAGCTGAGATCTTCCTGATCCTAAGGCATCTGAGCAGGAATATGTTCAGGTTGGGGAAGACTGGTTCTTGAGAAGCATCATAATTGCAGGAGATGTGGTTGAATGAAAGAGAAGACAAGAGTGGTCTACCTGCTTGATGATATCCTTTCCATCTCTTCACTGTCTGGCCTGATCCAGTTGATAGTTTTTCCCTGGCTCCCAATCTGCAGCCTCCTTCTGAGAGTAGAAAATAAGTTCAAAGCATGCAGGAGAGCACAGGAAGGTTTACCCTCCAAAAAAAAAAACTGAGCTTGGATTGCCTTTGTCTTGTGGGAAAATGTGCAGCAGCAGAGGAAAGAATAGTGCCATGAAACCAAAGAAGAATTATGGCATCATGTTTGCTTTCAGATGGCCTTTCTTCCAAACCTAAAAAGAGGAGAGAAAACCTCACCTCTTGGGCAGTGGTGCCCAAGTGGTGGGGTGACTAGAATCGGCCAGGGTGTTACTCCTACCAGATGGTGTCTAGAAGACTCAGAACTCTGAAATTTTAGACTTTCCAGAGATCTTGCAACCCAACTCCCTCATTTTGCGCAGAGGACTTTCAGGTTCAGAGACCTAGGCGCCTTTTACAAAGATTTTACTGAACTGCTAGACTGGGATGCTTACCAAGCTACTTTAGTCTAAAAGTCTTAAAAATATAAACCGAGGATAATTTCTTCCCACCGTGAAGAATGATCATGAGACCTAAATGAGTACTGCTGGAAACACTGCACATACTTCCTGCCTGGCCAGGGAGCTTGCTCACCAGGGTTGGCCGCTGTCCCTGAGAGAGGGATCTCCTACCCGCCGAGAGGCAATAAAACTGAAGGTTCAGGACCCCTTCTAAGGCCCTAGACCTAATTATATACTTTTTGATTTTGTATTTGTATTATTTGGCTTAAAGAGCTCCTTCCTCTAATTTTATCAGCTTCAGGACCCTGAAATCCTGAACTTTGCCCTGCCTGTCCTACGTCATAAATCTAAATATCTGATGTTCCAATTCACTCTTGATCAAAAGAGGACACCAGATAAGGGTGAGGATGACTCTGCCTGGACCAGGCTTGGGAAAACAGTCTGGGGCCATTGAGAAAGTTGAGTTGGATATAACAATGAGTGCTGGCCCACAAGATGTCTCAAACTCCTACCTTGTTTCTACCCCAGCAGCTCATTGTCCAGACAAAACCTGTCAGTCAGATTTACAGACCTAGGATTTTAGAGCTGGCAAAGGCCTCATTTTGTCATCCTCCCTAATTTTGCAGGCATTTAGAATGGCTTGAGCATCTTGGGCTCCTGAATTCCTCCAGGGGAAGTGAGGTGACAGTGTTGGCTAATGCTTTAAGCAAGTAGAATATTTGTCTCACTTGCTAGATATAATCTGCTTGGTGTGTCCCTGTGTGGGTGGAAACCAGTAAATGAGGCCTACCCAGCTAAGCATTTCAATAAAACACAAACGAGTACAATTCTACACACCATCACTTAGTGTTCATTCTGAGCAAGGCTTCTGAGTTACTCTCTGAGGAAAGATGAAGCTGCACAGGACAGTGCCTGTGGATAGAATTTAAAGTTGTCCATCATTTCATATTAATAGCTACTATTTATTTACCACCTACTATGGACTTGACATTTTATCAACAAACTTTATTTTTAATTTTTATTTTATTTTTTTGAGATAGAGTCTTGCTCTGTTGACCAGGCTGGAGTGCAGTGGTGTGATCTCAGCTCACTGCAACCTCTGCCTCCTGGGTTCAAGTGATTCTCCTGCCTCAGCCTCCCAAGTATCTGGGATTATAGGGGCCCACTACCACACCTGGCTAATTTTTGTATTCTTAGTAGAGATGGGGTTTCGCCATGTTGGCCAGGCTGGTATTGAACTCCTGACCTCAAGTGATCTGTCTGCCTCGGCCTCCCAAAGTGCTCAGATTACAGGCATGAACCACTGCTCCTGGCCTATCAACAACTTTATAAAGCAGGTATTATTACTCTCCTTTTGTTGATGTAGAAATCAAGGCTCAGAGAGGTTATGTGACTTATCCCAGTCACACATCTAGGGCATCCCTCTGCTTGTTTGGGGTGTGTGGAGGCTAAAGTTTAGGGTGTATCAGGTGAGAAGAGGAAAGAAGAAAGACAATGGCCTTGCCAAACCTCCCTTCTTCCTTTCACACAGGCCTGTGTTTAAGTCTCAGTTATAACACATACTAGTTATGTGTGCCCTTGAGAAAGCTACTCTTAATCTTGGTTTCCTTATTTGTAAATTGAAGACGATAACCCACTTCATAAAGCAGTTGAGAAGATGAAATAATAGAATGTGGACCAAGCTCCATTCACAGCACATTCAGGTACAAAATAGCTCATTTTGGTATAAACTGCTCACCCCCTATACCTTAATGTCCAATTTATCATTGTCTTTATGTCTTTACTAAATTGTCTCCTTACTGAGACCTTCCCTGGAACCCTATCTAAAAGCCAAACCCCATAGAATCTATTCACATCCCCTTTCCTGCCTTATTTTATTACCAACTAATATATTACAAATTATACTTAATTTGTTTGTCTTGTCTGTCTCCACCCACAAGAAAGTAAATTGTTTTGAGGCCAGTAGTCATTGTCTGCATTCCAATTTCTGTATCATCCCAAGTACACAGAACAGTGCATGGTGCACGGTAGGTACTCAATGTATATTGATCAAATGAATGAAAAAAAAAAAAAAAAAAAACGTTGGCAACCTAAAGACCAAGTTTGAATTTGGCTTTTTTCCTTCCCATTTGACTGTGGGTACATTATTACATTATTTAAAATGTCTAGCCCTTAGCGTCCTCATTTGTAAAACAGGAGGAAAAATGGTATCTATCATTAAGACAGCTGGGATGATTAAAAGACATCATTTATAAACCCTCTGGCATATAGCAAGTGCTCAATAAATGTTCGCCATTATTATTTGTAATAATCTGACGGATTGTTAAAATTGTCTCTGTGCAGCTCAGAGTTTTTAGGGTATAAGAGGCTGAAAGTCAATCATCCTCCTTGTTAACTGATTACCAGTTGAAAGGGTGTGAAAGTGCTCAGTGATCACACCTCCAAGCTTCTGAGAGGTCAGCATTGCCATTCATTGAGAAAGAACAGGCTGGGGGAGCTCAAATGACTCCCTTATGGTCCCTCCACTTAAAAACCGGGGCACGCAGGAACCAAGCCCAGCCAGTCTTGGGCTTCCTGATACTGTATTTTCTCTCTGCAGTGTGGGGTGGTTGGGAGCCCTGTGACTTCACACCTGGGTTCAGCGGGGCCTCTCACCGGCCATCTCCCGCAGAGTACTTTTTCACCATCAGTTTTCTCTGCAAGCAAAACGTGGAAAATAAGATCCACCCCTCACAAGTTTGTGACCAGGATCACAGGGGAAAACAGCTCTTCGGAAACTCTCAAGCGCCAGACGAGTGAGGCTGCAACAGGCAACCACAAGCGAGCCCCTTTCAGCGGCCCGTCCCGGGACTGGCTCCTGTCTCCTCCCCTCTCCAAGACCGCGGAGTAGGAAGGAGGATTAACCCCGAGGGGAGGAGTTCCGCCCCCGGCCCCCGCCCCGCCGCCCACGTTCCCCTTTGCACCCGCACTCGCGCTCCCCGAGTCTCTCTCGTGCGCCGCACCCGGGCTGCGCTTCCCTGGTCGGGCTCGGCTCGGCTGGCCGGCCGCCGGGATGCAGGCCCCGCACAAGGAGCACCTGTACAAGTTGCTGGTGATTGGAGACCTGGGCGTGGGGAAGACCAGCATCATCAAGCGCTACGTGCACCAGAACTTCTCCTCGCACTACCGGGCCACCATCGGCGTGGACTTCGCGCTGAAGGTGCTCCACTGGGACCCGGAGACCGTGGTCCGCCTGCAGCTCTGGGACATCGCAGGTGAGCGCTACGGGAGGGGGTTGGGGGGGAGAGCGCCTGGCGGCCGGTTTCCAGTCTGGAGGCAGCGGCTTGCGGCCAAGCGTGAGATCGAAGTCACCAGGTGGCGAGGGAATGTTTCCTGGCAGGTTGGAAACTTCGTTTCAAAGAAAAGAAAACCCTTTCTCGCCGTAGCTGAAACTTCAGGTGCACTCCCTGGCGCTTTGGGGCTGTTGCTTTAGCGCCCTCCCGCACATTCCCCTGGGATCTCTCCGCCCAGAACAGGCCTCCCCAGGCGAACCACAGGGAGGTTGTCTGCAATTGCATTTTGTTCTCCACTCCAGCTCGTTTTCTGGGCGCGGGCATTTCTGCCAATGACGCAGCCCAGTGTCACGCATGTCCTTCCGTGCAGGGGCCGACCGAGGGGAGCCCCTAGGCTGGTTCGCAGCGGAAACGGGGATAGTTCCAGGCTAGCTGCAGTTTGAGCATTCTTGTCTTCAGTCTCCCGCTTTATTCCAAACGTTGTCACCTTTCTCTCTGCCCTAGAGACAAAGGAGTTTGAGATTTTTCCCCCTCTTTTCAAGAAGCCAAGTATTTTTGTGTGTATATGTCAGGAGCAAAGTATTCTTTTTCCTTCTCCTATATTTCTATCTCTCTGGCTCTCTGTCTTCTATCAAAACGAGGTTGTGTATGTACTTTCAAGGCATTTTTATGTAAGGGCCTATGATAGCTTTATTATTTCTTGATTTGGCCCTAAAGTTTTCATTGAGAGATCTGGAAAAGGAGAGGTTTTTTGTTTGTTTTTACAATATTTAAAATCAGAATTTGACTCCACAGGTTTGTACCAGAAGCTGTGTGAATCCTTGGACTAGGCTGTTTGCAATCTGGGCATGAACTCCTCATTATAGATTGTAGCCCTGCCACTAACTAACCTGCTCAGTGGCTTTGGACAAGTCTCTTCAGCTCAGCTGCATCGCTATTAAGTGGAAAGGAGTTGGGCAAGGGTCAGGGATCTTCTTTCTCAAAGGTTTCAAGGTCTTCTGGGATTCTCCGTGGGAACAACTTCAAACCGTCTTATTTCATGTCTATTTCATGGTCTGTGACACCAGGAACCTCGCTTTATAAGTACTGGACCCAAACTACCCACTTCTGTTTCAGAAAATGATTTCATTTTAGCTGATACGTCTAATTGGAAACACTTTATCATGGCTTGAAGCCAGAACAAATGTGGAAATTTTTTGAAAGGGCATTTGTGGTGTGGGCACTGTCATGCCTTTTTAATCATGAACCTTATTCTTTTGGCAAGTAAACAGATGAGCAGATTCATGCATTTGGAGTCATTTTCAGCTGCTCCAGTGGCAAGGAGGTTATCAGAGGCCAGGAGATGTTATCCGCCACTGTTGGATGGGGCTTTTCATCTACAAAAATTATCTCTGTGTCTGTGTACTTTGTTGCCATGTGTCCTAATGTCTGAAAACTCTTCTGAATGCATGAAAGTCTTCAAGATTCAGATTTAGAAATAGCTTACTGTTTAAAAGGGGATGTAGCTGTAATTTAGACTTTTATATACAATCCAAGTAACACTATGACAGCAGACAAGTTCTGTGTCTGTGGATTATGTCTCCTCACATAAACAGAGGAGATGGAAAGGTGTAATGATTAATAGCCGAGATTTCAGAGTTGAACTGCCTACATCTAGATCCTTATTTTACTCCATATGTAGCAGGAAATCTTAGGTAAGTTCTCTAACCTCTTGTTTTAGTTTCCTTACTTGTAAACAGGGAGAATGCTTTCTCTCAATAAATGACAGATAAGCAACCATCAGTGTTAGCTGAAGGTGATCATGCCTGTTCTCTAAGAAATCTGCAAGGATTACTATTACACTAGTTACCTTTGCAGTAATCTGCAAATATTACTATAACACTAGTTACCTATAAATGCTAGGCAAGAAGGATATGATATACAAGTGATTATTAATTCCTAATAATGATCCCAATATGACATATATATTTTGTCCCCAGGCGATCACCATTTTCAACTTTGCTATTTTACAAGTTACTGTCAGGAGCAGTTTAACTCCCAAGCTTGAAAGCACTTTGGTAGCCGTGTTGGTAGACTGAAGTTGCTGTGGAGGCTATAGTCACAGAAGTCTGTATAAATAAGAAATCTGGAGTCTTGGGACGTTCATTCTACAGATACTGTGGTGGTGGTGTTATGCTCAACATCTCAGTAAAGGAGCTTGTTTTTCCCAGAGCTCTAATGCTTAGTGGTAACCTGTCTTTAGCAGCCTCAAGCCCAAAAGCCCTATCAGCTGAATTAGCGATTGGACAACAGGCACAGTGAATTGGGTGGAAGCCAGGCCACTGTGGGAAATGGTTGGAGCATACATGCGCTCCACTTTTCATGGTTTAAGCTTCATAGGGAGCCCTATGGGTTATGAGTTCATGTGAAATCCAGCCTCAAGTGCCCACCCAGACTCCAGTCAGCCAGGTGTACCTTATAATACCTTCAAATCACAGCCTTTCTGTCCGCAGATAAGAATGCATCTCTCCCTCCCTAGTGTTCGACTCTGGTGTGTGTCTGGAGAGAACAGGTAGTGGAGGCTAGTGGGGCTAGCTTTGAGAAGGTTGTGAGTGTTCAATGAGATGGAGAGAACCTGCACCGTTCTGATAGGATATCATATATGCCTGTTATTGAAGGAATATTGGCTCAGCTAGACTCTTGATGTTCATTTGGTTCAATGCCAAATAGGGCCCTATTTATCCACTAAATTCCCATGATAAATCTCTTGTAGCCATGTAGATTGGCCAGTATGGTCTTGAAAGACTCCAAAAAGTATCTCTAGGGTCTTCTGAAATAGACCTTGAAACAAGGTGATAAATCCCACCAAACCCGGTAGGGGATAGCAGTTGGCCTGGATTCCAGTGATTCCACCCCAGAGGGTCAGCTGGGTCCTCAGTGTGTTCAGGGGCTCTTGATAGAGTCAGAAGAATGAAGTAACTTTGCCTGAGGCCACCCAGCCAATAGAAGAGCCAGATTTGACCTGGTTCCGTTTGACTCAGAATCAAGCTATGTTTGTACTTGCTGGCCTGTGAGTGCCTGGCACACAGCTGGCTCACAGGGATTATGCCTTCTTCCTTTTTAAAGGTGTTGTTTCATCAGTAGGTGGGTTAACCTTGCCTTCTCCTTTCTATTTCTAACTGGATTTGTAATATTAGTAAGTATAACTGTGCATACAGAAAAAAGAAATGCATAAAAACCTATTTCTGAAAATTTGATCTTGATTAGGATGTGAATGTATAAGGTTTTTCTTAAAATTAATAGGTCAATTAGGGAAAGGGAAGACAAAAAGTTGATGTTTGAGACTCCACTTTTTTATTTCCCTCCAAATCCAGAGACTCTAAATCCTCACACACACTTTAAAGAAAACTATAGCATTTTATCTAGAACTCTTGCTGTGCTTTGGGACTCTGATGAAGGCATTGGGACATTTATAGGGATAGTTGCTAATATTTCTTAAGCCCTTATTCTTATAAATGTCCAGGCATATTTAATCTATAATTTCCCAGTATTGTAACTGGTTAGGCCATTAGAGTATAAAATTGACCATTGAATCTGTTTTCAACAGGTTTGCTCTACTTCCCTCAATTTAAAAACAGAATACTTCAGACATAACTTAAATATATTCTAAATTATAGGTATTTTGAAAATACAATTGGGCAAAGTGTGAAACCTTGCTGAAACTCAATTGCCTCATCTATAAAATGATGATTATTTAATTTTCTTGTGATACTTAGTTTATCTTCTGTGGTCTCTGTAAGCAAACTGTTATACTATCACTATGCTCAGGGTATAGGTAGCACATGGTCATTTATTCCAGCTTCTTTACTTACTAGCTTTGTGACTTGTGTGAGTTACTTAGCCTCTGTGCCTTGATTTTTCTGTCTGTAAAATGGGGATAATAACAATACCTGTATCTTAGAATTTTTAGAAGAATTAAATGAATTAATTTATACAAAGCTGTGCCTGGCACATAATAAATGCTGAATGAGTGTTAGATATTATTCTTCTTGTTGTAATTGTTATTATAACAGACTATTTTCACATACACTTTCCCACTTGATCTTTCCAGCATTGCTGAGGGTGTATACAAGCAGATGGTGCTAAACCCACTTTTTATTTTAAAAAAGATAAAAAATGATAGAGGTAAGAGATTTATATGAGATCATAAGTGGCAGAGGAGAACAGGAACAGTTAGTCTGTTCAGCTTTAGCTTACTGGTATGAGTAAGATAACCCAGTCTGTTGGTAATCAGAAAACCCAACTCTAGTTTTATATTGCTATAGCAGAAAATAAATTAA
>PVKP010021473.1:0-39089 GCA_004027715.1 Plecturocebus donacophilus | reverse complement strand
GAGTAGCTGGTACTACAGGCGCATGTCACCATGCCTGGCTAATTTTTGTATTTTTAGTAGAGACAGGGTTTCACCATGTTGGCCAGGCTGGTCTTGGAACTCCTGACCTCAGGTGATCCACCCGCCTAGGCCTCCCAAAGTGCTGGGATTATAGGCATGAGCCACCACGCCCAGCTCTTCCCTCCCTTCACTCCCTTCTTTCTTCCTTCCTTCCCTCCTTTTTGACTAAATCTCGCTCTGTCACCCAGGCTGGAATGCAGTGGCACAATCTCAGCTCACTACAACCTCTGCCTCCTGGGTTCAAGTGTTCAATTCTCCTGCCTCAGCTTCCTGAGTAGCTGGGACTACAGGCGCACGCCACCATACCCAGCTAATTTTTGTATTTTTAGTAGAGATGGGGTTTTGCCATGTTAGACAGGCTGGTCAAGAACTTGTGGCCTCAAGCAATCTGCCTGTCTCGACCTCCTAAAGTGCTGGGATTACAGGTATGAGCCACCATGCCCAGCCTGACAGCATCTGGTTTTATTAGCTTTTGAATGCTTATCACATGCTAGGATCCTACATGTGCCGGGCGTGGTGGCTCAAGCCTGTAATCCCAGCATTTTGGGAGGCCGAAGCAGGTGGATCAAGAGGTCAGAAGTTCAAGACCAGCTTGGCCACCTCTACTAAAAATACAATAATTAGCCGGGCATGGTGGCAGATGCTTATAATCCCAGCTACTTGGGAGGCTGAGGCAGGAGAACTGCTTGAACCCGGGAGGCGGAGGTTGCAGTGAGCCAAGGTTGCACCATTGCGCTCCAGCCTGGGTGATAGAGACCCCACCTCAAAAAAAAAAAAAAAACTAACATGGGGAGAAATGCCAGATGTAGGTGACGGGGGATGGAGGCAGCAAACCACATTGCTGTGTGTACCTATGCAACAATCCTGCATGATCTGCACATGTACCCCAGAACCTAAAGTACAATTAAAACAAACAAACAAAAAAACTTAAGATCCTACATGTTTCTCTTTTTAGTTTTCACCTGCCCCTGCTAGATGAGGGTGGGGTGGGGGGCTCAGACCCCAGCCAAGAGCAGGACTCGGTATGCAGCAGGTGCTCAATAAATGAGAGGATGGAACAGGGAATCCAAAACAGGGGGAAGGCCTGGGATCAGGTCCCCCAGGGACAGCCTTTTCCAAACTCTGGGAATTCACAAAGCAACCACGCAGCTTTAGCCAAAACCGGTCGACCATCTGTTGTGTTTCTTATGTAAGATATTTCCCCAAGTTGACTCACTTTTGAATTAAGTAATTTTATTTTAAGAAGAGACTTTACATCAATACTCTAACGGCATACCAGTTTCACCTGCCAAAGACTGGAAGTCACTGTAAAAACAGATAACCACAAAAAGGAATAGTATTAAACTTTGTTCAGTCCTTATGAAGTGAGATAATAAAAGCTTGAAGATGAGGCTGGGAGCGGTGGTTCATGCCTGTCATCCCAGCACTTTGGGAGTCCAAGACAGGTGGATCATTTGAGGTCAGGAGTTCGAGACTATCCTGGGCAACATGGCAAAACCCCGTCTGTACTAAAAATACAAAAATTAGCTGGGTATGGTGGCACACACCTGTAGTACCAGCTACTCAGGAGGCTGAGGCAGAAGAACTGGCTGAACCCAAGAGGTGGAGGTTGCAGTGAGCAGAGATTACACCACTGCACTCCAGCCTGGGCAACAGAGCGAGACTCTGCCTCAAAAAACAAACAAAAAGGAATGGTATTAAGCTCTGTTCAGTCCTTGTGAAGGGAGATAATAAAATCTGTTGAAGATGAATCAGCTCCCAATTGGACGCAGTGGCTCACACCTGTAATCCCAGCACTTTGGGAGGCCAAGGTGGGCGGATCACCTGAGGTCAGGTGTTCGAGACCAGCCTGGCCAAGACGGTGAAATCCTGTCTCTACTAAAAATACAAAGAATAGCCAGCCATGGTGGCAAGTGCCTATAATCCCAGCTACTTGGGAGGCTGAGGCAGGAAAATTGCTTGAACCCAGGAGGTGGAGGTTGCAGTGAGCCGAGATCATGCCACTGCACTCCAGGCTGGGTGACAGAGTGAGACTCTGTCTCAAAAAAAAAAAAAAAAGATGAATCAGCTTCCAACAGAGTCTTTTGACTAGAGATAATGAGAGATAAAGAGACACCACATCCCTCCCTTGAGCTATGGTCATGCCCCAAAGCCACTTGGCTGCCTCTAGCTCTCAGAACCCAGCCTAAGACTGACCTTGACCAAGTTGTCATCCAGGATGGCCACTTCTTCCTTGGGGGCCACTGATGCTGTCTGCTGTGCAAGGTCCCACCATAACAATCCCGGGGCCAGAGTACTGCGCTTGGTGGGGCCTGAGAGGCAGGGAGAAATGGAGAAATCCAGGCATTTAATGAAGGGGTGATGGGGGTTGGAGACCAGACCCTGAGAAGGAAAAAGGAGATCCCTGGACTATGAAGTCTAATAGGCTCCAGTCCCACTGAGGGACCCTGGCAAGCCTCTGAGCTTCAATTTCCTCATCTACACAGTGAAGTTGTAATAAAACATCAATGAGGCCAGGCACAGTGGCTCATACCTATAATCGCACCTTGGGAGCTTAAGGCAAAAGGATTGCTTGGAGTTGCCCAGTAGTTGGAGACCAGTGTAGGCAACATAGCGAGACCCTATCTCTGCAAAATACTTTTAAAAATTAGCCAGGCATGGTAGTGTGTGCCTCTAGTCTCAGCTACCTGGGAGGCTGAGGCAGGAGGATCGCTTGAGCCCAAGAGGTCGAGGCTGCAGTGAGCCGTCATTGTGCACTCCAGCCTGGTGACGGAGACCCTGTTTCAAAAACAAAACAAAGCAAACAAGAACAGTGGAGGTTGGGCACGGTGGCTCACGTCTGTAAACCCAGCACTTTTGAAGGCCAACTTGGGGGATCACTTGAGGTCAGGAGTTCGAGACCAGCCTGGCCAACATGGTGAAACTCCATTTCTACTAAAAGTACAAAAATTAGCCAGGTGTGTTGGTGGGTGCCTGTAATCCCAGCTACTTGGGAGGCTGAGGCAGGAGAATCGCTTGAACTCGGGAGGCGGAGGTTGTGTGAGCCAAGATCGCGCCATTGCACTCCAGCCTGGGAGACAAGAGTGAAACTCCATATCAAAAAACAAAACAAAACAAAACAAAACAAAACAAAACAAAACAACAAAGACATTAATGGCTGGCAGGGAGGGTCCAGCCTGACAGGATTCCTTCCACTGCTGTATTCCCAGTGCCTAAATTAGCACCCAGCACAGAGGAAGACTCGATAAAATCCTGATGAATGTGAAGTCTGAGACTCAAGAAGTGTGAGCAGGTACTGCTATCACTGCTGATTTCCCCTTCTTTGTCTCCTTCTACTTTTCTGTGGAAGTTAGAATTCCCTAAGAAGTGCGGAGTCACCGGCAGCCTTAGGAGAAGATATTTCAGCACCAGGGATAGCGCCGCCCGCCCCATCCCACATCCTCTGCTGAGGACTTAATCTTGTGGGAGACAGGAGTTGGAGGCGAAGCCTCAAGCTTGCAAAACAGGGCACGCTCTGACAGGTGGAGGGTTGTCAAGAAAGCGACATAGCTTTAAAGGATGTAAATGTGAGCCTGGCATATTGGCGCGCGCCTGTAGTCTCAGCTCCTCAGGAGGATGAGGTGGGAGGATTGCTTTCAGCTCAGGAGTTGAAGGTTGCAGTGAGCCATGGTCGTGCCACTGCACACCAGCCTGGGTAACAGAGTGAGAGCTGTTTATTTTTTGTTTTTGTTTTTGTTTTGAGATGGAGTCTCACTCTGTCACCCAGGGTGGAATGCAGTGACCCAATTTCGACTCACTGAAACCTCCATCTCCCGGGATCACACAATTCTCTGACCTCAGCCTCCCGAGTAGCTGGGATTACAGGTGCCAGCCACCACACCCAGCTAATTTTTTTGTATTTTTAGTAGAAACGGGGTTTCACCATGTTGGCTGGGCTGGTCTTGAACTCCTGACCTCAGGTGATCCACCTGCCTCGGCCTCCCAAAGTGCTGAGAGTACAGGCGTGAGCCACCATACCCAGCCGACTCCATCTCTTTTTTTTTTTTCTAACCCAATGCAAACAAAGACTCCATCTCTTAAAAGAAAAAAAAAGAAAAAAAGAAAAAAAAATATATATATTTATATATACACACACACACATATAAGTGTATATATATAGTTATAATACATACATATATAATTTCTTTTATGTATTCATAATTTATATATATTTATAATTTCTTTTATGTATGTATATCTACATCAAAGTATATATATATATATACACACACACTTTTTTTTCCTTTTTAAAAAAATAGGGTGCAGCCCAGGTGCGGTGGCTCATATCTCTAATCTCAGAATTTTGGGAGGCCGAGGTGAACAGGTCACTTGAGCCCAGGAGTTCCATACACATGGCGAAACTCCATCTCTTCTAAATATCCAAAATTAGCTGGGCGTGGTGGTGCACACTTGTAATCCCAGCTACTCAGGAGGCTGAGACGTGAGAATCGCTTGAACTCGGAAGGTGGAGGTTGTGGTGGGTCAAGATCGTGCCATTGCACTCCAGCCTGGGCAACAAGAGCAAAACTCCATCTAAAACATAATAATAATAACATGCAAATATGTACAGCACATAGTGGTAGCTCTGCCAATGGGAGCATCCCTTCTCCCCTCCCTGCTGGGTGGAGCCTTGCTGCAGAGAGATGAATGGGGTGACTTCTAAGCCCACAGGTTCTATCTGCCTACCTGTCAGGCAGCTGATGAGGGCTCCGCATAGCACAGTGGTCAGTGTGCCCAGGGCACCATAATAGAGATAGGAGATGGCATAGAAGCTGTCAGCTAAGACGGGTCGGCTGGCGTCCATTCCTGAGCTGAGGGTTGGAAGAGACAGAGTTGAACCTCCCCCTATATTCCCTGTCTGCACTCAAAAGCTGATCCCACCTCACTCCCTACTTCGTTCCCCCAATTGCCATGGCCTAGCACACACCTCCATTGCTGTCTGCCCAGACCTGTGCAGTAGCCGATGGTCTTTCCCTCCAGGTATCCCGTCCCCACCCCAGACGTCGTCCTCCACACCCAGCCAGAGGGCACATGACTGAAATGTAACTCAGACCACCTCCTGCTGCTGCTCATCACCCTCTGTGGCTCCCTGTCACCCTCAAAATCAAACCAAATTAGACTCTCAGAAAAAGACATAGGTGGGAGTCTTCATGACTGCAATTGTTTCTTAGATATGATCAAAAGCAAATCCCACCAAGAAAAAAATAAATAAATTGGACTTCATCAAAAATTAAAAATTTCTGGCTGGGTGTGCAGTGGCTCATGCCTGTAATCCCAGCACTTTGGGAGGCTGAGGTGGGCGGATCACCTGAGGTCGGGGGATCACCTGAGGTTGGGAGTTCGAGACCAGCCTGACCCACATGGAGAAACCCAGTCTCTACTAAAAATAGAAAATTAGCTGGGTGTGGTGGCACATGCCTGTCATCCCGGCTACTCGGGAGGCTGAGGCAGGAGAATCCCTTGAACCTGGGAGGTGGAGGCTGCAGTGAGCCGAGATCTCACCATTGCACTCCAGCCTGGGCAACAAGAGCAAAACGCCGTCTCAAAAAAGTACTAACTTCCTTTGGGTGCACCATGTCTCCTACCCACCTCTCCTCCCATTAAATGCACCCTAACCTCAGTGTAGCTCGACAGGGACTAAACCGAATGTGGCCTCAGGGCCTTTGCACCTGTGGTTCCCTCCACCGGGAGTGCATTTTACTAATCAGGCTTCTTATGCAGAGTGCAGGGCATTTAAGTTTCCCTTTCGGATCACAGCATCCCAGGTTCGCATCCCCGCTACCAAGTCAACTCACCTGGGGGCCCTGCTTGAGTCGTTACCAGGGAGGAGAGACGGGTCCAGGAGGCCAGAGGCGTTGGCTGAGAGAGCCACGCAGCGGGCAGCCGACGACGGCAGGACCCTCATGGTCTGTTCGCTAGGTGGGTACAGCGTGGCGCCCAGGGCCACCCACAGCGACAGCGCCAAGCCTGCGGCCAGTCCCGAGAGGACGCCCTGGGGGCGGAGCCGGCGTCAGGGGAAGGGCGGGGCCTGACTGGCCACGCCCCTCCCCGCCCCTCGCCACCGCCCCCACTCACCGGGGTGTTGCAGGCGGGCAGGAACATTCCCAAAATGAAGGCTCCGAGGAGGGGGCCGCTGATGACTCCCATGACCGTGAAGGAGCCCTGGGAGAGTAGGTGGGAGTGGGGCTGAGGGCGGAGCCCTCCCACTCCTCTGGGCCTCAGTTTACCCGCTGGGAAAGCGAGGCCTCAACTCCACTGTGGGTCCCAAGGACTCCTCTGTGCCTCAGTTTCCCTAAAGGGGAGAGAACCCCCGACCCCATTCCTGCCTCTCTCCCCTGGGGTGGGGGCAAAGATGCTGATTCTTTCTTGAGGGTGGCAGTTCCACCTCCAAGTCAGGGAGCCCTTTCTTCTTCTTCTTTTTTTTTAAAGATGGGGTTTCACCATGATGGCCAGGCTGGTCTTGAACTCCTGACCTCAGGTGATCCACCCACCTCGGCCTCCCAGAGTGCAAGGATTACAGGCATGAGCCACCACGCCCGGCCTTTTTGTTTTTTTTAATTGAGACAGAGTCTCACTCTGCTTGCTGCCCAGGCTGGAGTGCAGTAGCACAATCTCGGCTCACTGCAACGTCTGTAGGAGACCCTTTCTGCCTCCAGGCCGCCACCCCCCACCTCCCAATTCCCCTATCCCAAGCCAGCGGGCTGCGAAAAAGTCACGTGATAGGCTCTGGCATCAAGCAGAACTTAGTTCTTAATCTCAGCGATTTGGAAGGCTGAGGCGGGAGGTCGCTTGAGTCCAGGAGTTCAAGACCAGCCTAGGCACAAAGCGAGACCCTGTCTCTAAAAAAATGTTTTAAAATTAGCCAGGCCAGGCGTGGTGGCTCACACCTGTAATCCCAGCACTTTGGGAGGCAGAGGCAGGCAGATCACTTGAGGTCAGGAGTTCGAGACCAGACTGGCCAACATGGTGAAATCTAATAAAAATGCAAAAACATTAGCCGGGCATGGTGGCGTGCACCTGTAATCCCAGCTACTCCGGAGGCTGAGGCAGGACTGCTTTAACCCAGGAAGTGGAGGTTGCAGTGAGCTGAGATCATGCCACTGTACTCTAGCCTGGGCAACAGAGCAACACTCTGTCTCAAAAAAAATAAAGAATAAAAAAAGAGCCAGGCGCGGTGGCTCACGCCTATAATCCCAGCACTTTGGGAGGCTAAGGCAGGTGGATCACGAGGTCAAGAGATTATTGAGACCATCCTGGCCAACATGGTGAAACCCCGTCTCTACTAAAAGTACAAAAATTAGCCAGGCGTGGTGGCTGTCGCCTGTAGTCCCAGCTACTCAGGTGGCTGAGACAGGAGAATTGCTTGAACCCAGGAGGCGGAGGTTGCAGTCAGCTGAGATCGTGCCACTGCTCTCCAGCCTGGTAACAGAGCAAGACTCCGTCTCAAAAAAGAAAAAGAAAAAGAGAAAGAAAAAAAAAAAAAAGCCAGGCATGGTGGCACACATCTGTACTCCAGGTACTTGGGAGGTTGAGGTGGAAGATGGCTTGAACCCAGGAGTCGGAGGCTGCAATGAGCTATTATTGGGCCTCTGTACTCCAGCCTGGGACAACAGTGAGACCCCATCTCAAAAAAAAAAAAAAAAAAAGAAGTTCTGCCGCTGACACATGTGACCTCTCTGAGCCTCAGTTCAATGGGAAAGGTGCCCCACCTCTCAGGGAGACCAGGGCAGGGGGCAGGTGGAGTCTCACCTGGAGGACGCCTCCCCCGAGCAGCGACGACAGAGCCGCCACGGTGAGACAGGCTGAGCCGTAGATGAGTGCTGTAGCGGACCAGGGCGGCATGGTCAACGGGGAAAGACTGCCCTGGCCTCCCACCCGGGTCTCCCTGAAACTCACAGAGCCCCTTGGAGATAATCACGAGTTTCCTGGGCGCCAGGCTCCGCTGCCGCGGTTTGATGAGGTCTTCTACGGTGACTGCAGCCATGGCGTTGATGCTGGTGGACGCTGTGCTGTGTGGGGAAGGCCACAGGAGGTCCTCAGACCGCATGGACAGACCGTTCACACCATCTGGCCTGCCAGACCCCACCCAGCCTGAGGGCAGAGGTGTGGGTAACCCAGTCCTGCCAAGGTGAAGGAGATATCCACCCCTTCCCTCCCCAAAGACCTGAGGCATCCCCACTGGAGCAAGGACACCTGTGACCAACGGCAGGCGGGACAGACAGGCAGGTTCCTGGTTCCAGAAGGACTGCAGTCACAGGTGGGAGATTCACAAAAGGGACCGTGAGGGCGGGTGACCAGAAGTCCCCGAAGATTGGAAACCACCTGAGTGTGTGGCCTGGGAGGGCAGGAGCAGTGGGCTGCTTGGTCATGGCTGTGCCCCAGGGTTTAGAACAACAGAAGCTGGGCCGGGTGTGGTGGCTCATGCCTGCAATCCCAGCACTTTGGGAGGCCAAGGTGGGAAGATCACCTGAGGTCACGAGTTCGAGACCAGCCTGGCCAACATGGTGAAACCCCATCTCTACTAAAAATACAAAAATTAGCTTGGGATGGTGGCATGTGCCTGTAATCCCAGCTACTTGGGAGGCTGAGGCAAGAAAATTGCTTGAACCTGGGAGGTGGAGGTTGCAGTGAGCCGAGATCGCACCACTGTACTCCAGCCTGGGTGACAGAGCAAGACTCTGAAAAACACACAAACGAAAAGAACTGGCCAGGTGCAGTGGCTTACACCTATAATCCAACCACTTTGGGAGGCTGAGGTGGGTGAATCACCTGAGGTCGGGAGTTTGAGATTAGACTGACCAACATGGAGAAACCCCGTCTCTACTAAAAATACAAAATACAAAATTAGGTGGCGTATGCCTGTAATCCCAGCTACTTAGGAGGCTGCAGCAGGAAAACCACTTGAACCCGGGAGGTGGAGGTTGTGGTGAGCCAAGATCATGTCATTGCACTCCAGCCTGGGCAACGAGAGCAAAACTCTGTCTCAAAACAAACAAACAGAAACAGTACCTGTCATATAGTAGATGCTCAATAAATATTTGTCTGAGGGAGGAAGGAAAGAAGGAAGGAGAGGAGAGTCAGGAGTCAGGTGTGGCCCTCACAGGTGATAAGAAGTAAAGATCCTGCAGCCGGGGTCCCTGTGCCCAGGGCGTGCTCTCTGCCTGCACCTACCTGAGCTGTCTGCTAGAGACCAAGCGGGAACTGGGAATGATGGCCAGGTCCAGAACATTCCATGCCCCAGGGGGATGGCAGGTGGGGACGAGGAGGCTCCCAGTGGCTTAAATAACACTTGATGAACAAGCAGGGTGCTCACCTGAGGGTGCCGCTGTAAGCACATGCCAGGAAGAGCCCGGGGACTCCAGGCAGGTCCTCGAAGATGTCCAGCACCAGCAGAGGCATGTACTGCGGAGAATTGGGGGTCAGCCTCCCAGACAGCAGCACCCCGAGGGCAGGGGCTTCCATCTGTCCCGACTCTGCACATCCCCGGCACTCAGGATAGACAGGACTCACAGTGAGGATTTAATATGCATTTGGTTTTTGTTTGTGGGTTTTGTTTTGTTTTGGGACAAGGTTTTGCTCTGTCGCCCAGGCTGGAGCACAGTGGCACAACTGTGGCTCACTGCAGCCTAGAACTCCTGAGCTCAAGTGATCCTCCCGCCTCAGCCCCACCCCCAGTGGCTGAGATCACAGGTGTGTGCCACCATGCCTGGCTAATGTTTTAAAATTTTTTGTGTAAAGATGGAGGTTTGGCCTTGGCCGGGCGCGGTGGCTCCTGCCGGTAATCCCAACATTTTGGGAGGCTTAGGTGGGTGGATCACTTGAGCTCAGGAGTTCAAGACCAGCCTGGCCAACATGGTGAAACTTCTTCTCTATCAAAAACACAAAAATTAGCTGGGTATGGGGGTTTGCACCTGTAGTCTCAGCTACCTGGGAGGCTGAGGCATGAGAATCGCTTGAATCTGCGAGGCAGAGGTTGCAGTGAATGGAGATTGCGCCACCGCATTCCAGCGAGCACAAAACAGCAAGACTGTGCCTCAAAAAAAAAAAAAAAAAAAAAAAAAAAATGTAGGGCACAGTGGCTCATGCCTGTAATCCCAGCACTTTTGGAGGCTGAGGTAAGAGTTTGAGGTCAGGAGTTTGAGACCAGCCTGGCCAACATGGCGAAAACCCATCTCTACTAAAAATATAAAAAAATTATCTGGGCGTGGTAGCACATGCCTGTAATCCCAGCTACTTGGGAGGCTGAGACCAGAGAATGGCTTAAGCCTGGGAGGCAGAGGTTGCAGTCAGCTGAGGTTGCAGTCAGCTGAGGTCGCACCACTGCACCCCAACCTGGGCAACAGAGCGAGACTCTAAAAAAAACAATGGTGTAAAGATGGGGTCTCCCTATGCTGCTCAGGCTGTGATGTGCACTGGTTGATCAACTACATGAACCTGAGAACTGCCACTGAGCCCCACAGTGTACTGAGCCCATGATCCCAGGGAGGCAGCAACTGTCATCCCCATTTTACTGACGAAGACGGTGAGGCAGAGAGCTACCGTCCCTGCCTGAAGTTACACATTGCGGATGGGATGGTCCCCCCGTAACCTCTGCTGACTCTGAACCCCATGGTCAGAACTCTAGTTGGGGTGTGACCTAGGCATGGGTCCTGGTGCCGCCCCCCCCAACTTGCCTGTTGACTTCAGGCAGTTACTTCCCCCCAGCCTCAGTTTCCTCATCTGTAAAGTGGGAGGCATGACCACCTTGCCTTTCTCAGAAGAACGATTAGATGGGGAACTAACTGCTGGTGAAGGGAACGGCACTGTGCACAGAGTAGACGCTTGGGACACGGGAGACCGGAGCTGGTCATTCTTTTTATCACCGACATGATTTGTTCCTGCTGGATCTCAGCTTTTGTTTTCGTTTTTTTTGAGATGGAGCCTCTCTCTGTCACCCAGCCTGGAGTGCAGTGGCACGATCTCGGCTCACTGCAAGCTCCACCTCCGGGTTCAAGCGATTCTCCTGCCTCAGCCTCCTGTGTAGCTGGGATTTCAGGCGCACGCCACCACACCCAGCTAACTTTTTATTTCTTTTTTTTTAGTAGATACAGGCTTCAGTATGTTGGCCAGATTGGTCTCAAACTCCTGACCTCATGATCCACCCGCCTCAGCCTCCCAAAGTGCTGGGATTACAGGCGTGCACCACCACACCCAGCTAATTTTTGCATTTTTAGTAGAAACAGGTTCACCATGCTGGCCAGGCTGGTCTCAAACTCCTGACCTCAGGTGATCCACCTGCCTCAGCCTCCCAAAGTGCTGGGATGACAGGTGGGAGCCACCGTGCGGCCCCCTCTGAGCTCTTTCCTGCCCCTCGGCCTTTGCACAGGCCGTTCCCTCTGCTAGGAATGCTCTTCAACCTCAACCCCACTAAGGTGGTTGGGGAGTGCAGAGCCGGCCAGGAACCTGGGTGGGACTCACCTGGTCTGGGGCGGAGATGCGCCCCACAAGGAGGGGGTCACAGTCGGAGTAGAACACAAACATGACGATACCGCAGCAGGCGGCACTGGACACGATCAGGAACAGGCCCACCTGGTTGATGAGCAGGGCCCTGCGGGGAGAGGAGGCCTTAGGCTTAGGGGACAGCCTCAGGTTGGTGGAGAGGCAGCATGTCCCAGAAACCTCCACCCTGCTCCCCGAAACACTCACAGCTTGGCCTGCCTCTCGGTGCGGCAAGCCACGTAGCGCTGCACCTGCGCCTGGTTCACGCCATACATAGAGAGCCACACCAACGTGCCACCCACCACAAAAGTCCAGAAGGTATAGCGGCTCCTCGGGTCAGGGTTAAAGCTGGGTGGGGACAGGGCAAGTCAGACACGTGGAGATGTCTCACTGACTCCACCCTCCCAAGGGCCCCAGGCAGCGCTTCCAGACCTTATTGGGGACATTTGGAGTGGATTTTGTCAGTTGAGCACGGTGGCTCATGCCTGTAATCTCAGCACTTTGGGAGGCTGAAGTGGATGGATCACCTGAGGTCAGGAGTTCAAAACCAGCCTGGCCAACATGGTGAAACCCCGTCTCCACAAAAATAGAAAAATTAGGCTGGGCGTGGTGGCTCGTGCCTGTAATCCCAGCACTTTGGGAGGCCGAGGCGGGCGGATCACGAAGTCAAGAGATCGAGACCATTCTGGTCAACATGGTGAAACCCTGTCTCTACTAAAAATACAAAAATTAGCTGGGCGTGGTGGTGTGAGCCTGTAGTCCCAGCTACTTGGGAGGCTGAGGCAGGAGAATTGCTTGAACCCGGGAGGTGGAGGTTGCAGTGAGCCGAGATGGCGCCACTGCACTCCAGCCTGGACAACAAGAGCGAAACTCCGTCTCAAAAAGGAAAAAAAAAAAAAAAAAAAAGCCGGACATGACAGCAGGTGCCTGTAATTCCAGCTACTTAGGAGGCTGAGGCTGGAGAATTGCTTGAACCTGGGAGGTGGAGATTGCAGTGAGCCAAGATCACACCACTGCACTCCAGCCTGGGTGAGAGAGCGAGACTTCATCTAAAAAAATAATAATAATAAACAAATTAAATTAAAAATAAATTAAAAATAAGTGGAGTGGGTTTTGAAGTATGCACAGGCATTTGCCAGATTGAAAATTCGTGTGTTCGTTTACTGAGTCATCTATGTGTGCCCTCAAAAACCATTTTTTCTGGGTCTAGCTGGGAGTTCAGAGCGGCTTTAGCTGCCAATCTGGGATGAGGGGAGGAGCAGAGAGCAGAAGCCTGTAGAGGCGCGGCCAGGGGCGCAGTGAGGGCCTCCTGGAGCAGGAGGCATTGGCTGGCTTCTCCCAGGCACAGAGCCCAGAGCTTTTTTTTCTCCCAGGCACAAACAGCCCGTCCTCTTTTTTTGGTGTTGAGTTGGGGGGGAGGGGGGAGGGCTAGGACAGGGTCTCCCTCTGTCATCCAGGTTATAATGCAGTAGTGTGATCTCAGCTCACTGCAGTCTCTGCCATCCAAGCTCAAGCAATCCTCCAGCCTCGGCCTCCCAAGTAGCTGGGACCACAGTTGTACACCACCACGCCCAGCTAATTTTTGTATTTTTGTAAAGGGGGTTTCACCATGTTGCCCAGCCTGGTCTTGAACTCCTGAGCTCAAGTGATCCGCCCGCCTCAGCCTCCCAAAGTGCTGGGATGAGGGGCGTGAGAAACTGTGCCCCAGTCCCAGCCCCATCCTGCTGTAGTATCCTCTGCATTTTCACTCACTCCATCAGGTTGATCCGGGAGTGGTTCTGGGCCAGCGTGAGCACGTGGCGGGGCCCTCCCACAAGCATGACGCCACGGGCCAGGACAACCCAGAAGCCACTTAGCATCACCACCACCTGGAACACATCAGTCCAGACCACAGCCTTCATGCCGCCCTGCAGGATGGGAGAGAGAGAGGGAGAGCGGCTGTCAAATGCGGGACCTGGCTGTGGCTAACCCTACTTGGCCTTCAGCTGTGCCTGGGACTGATGCTCTTCTATGTCTCAGCTTCCTCATCTGTAAAGTGGGATTAATAATAATACCTTCTCCCTGTGTTGTTGCAAGAATTAAGTAAGTTATTTTATTTTTAAAGAAAGGGTCTCTCTCTATTGCCCAGGCTGGAGTGTAGTGGTGTGATCACAGCTCCCTGCGGCCTGGAACTCTTAGGCTCAAGTAATCCTTCTTCCTCAGCCTCTGGAGTAGCTGGGCTACAGTGGGTGCCACCAGGCCTGACTAATTAAAAAAATTGTTTTGTAGAGATGGAGGTTTCATGACGTTGCCCAGGCTGGTCTCAAACTCTGGCCTCAAGTGATCCTGCTACTTTGGCCTCTCAGAGTGCTGGGATGACAGGTATGAGTCACTGTGGCCAGTAGAATTAAACAAGTTAATAAGTGAAAAAGATTTGGAACCCAGCGTGACACATGCGAGTGTCAGTTAATGATTGCTGCCATTACTATTATGATGATTGATTGATTGATTGATTGATTGATTTAGAGGCGGAGTCTCTGTCGCCCTGGCTGGAGGGCAGTGGCGCAATCTCCGCTCACCACAACCTCCCAGCTTGAAGTGATTCTCCTGCCTCAGCCTCCCGAGAAGCTAGGATTACAGGCGTGCGGCACTGCGCCCGGCTAATTTTTGTATTTTTTGTAGAGAAGGGGTTTCGCCATGTTGTCCATGCTGGTCTCCAACTCCTGACCTCAAGTGGTCCGCCTGCCTCTGCTTCCCAAACTGGTGGGATTACAGATGTGAGCCAAAGCGCCCAGCCACCATTACTATCACTTTGATAACAATATCACTGTCAAGGTCAGACCTGAGCCAGCCAAAGGTAGCCCTCCCTGGGAACTCAGCCAGCCCCAAGCTGAAGAGGGAGCTCATTTCCTGCTGGTCGGAAAGCCAGAAGAGGTGGAAGCCTGGAGCTGATGGGGCTTGGAGAGGTCGGAGTACCTGGATCCAGCCACGCCTGAAGCTACCATATCTCTAGATTCTCAGCAATACAATCTTTCAGATCACTTTTCATTATAAAGATGAGGACAGTAGGACAGCTGGGACAGAGGCTTCCTCGGGAGAAAGGAGCAAGCCCAGAGTCTCCCCACAAGAGACCCAGTGGGCCAGATCCCCCATATGGAGTGGGTTCCCCGGGGCCACTCACCACAGCTGTATAGAAAGTGCAGATAATTCCGGTGGACAGGAGCGACGCCCAGATGTCCAGCCTGGTCACTATGCAAAAAGAATCCTCCCTGTTAGGCCTCTGGGCGGGGCACAAATTTAGTCCCCAGCGTCTGGGGTCCTCCTCTCCCTCCCTTTCTCCTCCCAGACACCCTCCCCTGATCTCCCAGAGTCACACCTTGGTTCAGGATGAGGGCTGGTGCGTAGATGACGATGCCGGTGTACAGCATCTGTAGACAGTGTGGGGCAGGTGAGTGGGGGGGGCGTCTGGGACAGTTGGGCATCGAGGTGGGAGGAGGAAGGGTGGTCCCAGCATATGGGCAGGGCAGATAGGCGGGGTCTTGCAGAGTGGAGGCGGGGTCAGGCCGGGTGTGGTAAGGGAGGGGACTGGTGGGGCGGGGCCAGAACGGGAGCGTGGGCGGGGCACGCGGGTTGGGGCGGGGTCTTGAATAGTGGAGGCGGGGCTAGTGAAGGCTGACTCTCCTGGGGCCCCGCGCGGAGGGCGGGGCCGAGGCGGCTCACCGTGGCTACAATGTACTGTATAGTCCCGCAGAGCCGCACCGCGCGGCTGAAGCGCAGCTCCAGGTACTGAAAGGAGGAACTCTAGGTCACCTAGACAGGCCCTACCTGGGGGCCGAGGCCTCTGGGGTCCCTCGCCGGCTCTCTAGGTGGGCCCCTTCCCCCGGAGGCCAACCGCGCTCGCAGGATTCTTGCACGCGGGGGCCCCGCCGCACGCACACACCTGTGCACACGTGCCATCCATGCCTGTGCGTACGCCGTGGATCTGGAGGACCAATCCATGCGTGTGCACGCGCCCTCCCATTTGCGCCTGACTGGTGCGGGCTCCCGGAGCGGCCACCGCTCCTCGGACACCGACGTAGCCCGCAAGAGCACAGTGTAGACAGTGCCCGGGGCCAATGGTGTTGGTCGCCTAGGATTTACCCGTCACGATTTTTTTTTCCTTTGAGACAAGAGTTTCTCGCTGTGGCCCAGACTGGAGTGCAGTGGCGCGATCTTGGCTCACTGCAATCTCCCGAGTTCAAGCAATTCTCATGCCTCAGCCTCCCAGGTAGCTGGGATTACAGGTGCCCGCCACCACGCCCGGCTAATTTTTGTATTTTTAGTAGAGACCGGGTTTCACCACTTTGGCCAGGCTGGTCTCGAACTCCTGACCTCAAGCGATCCGTTCACCTTGACCTCCCGAAGTGCTGAGATTACAGGCGTGAGCCACAGCGCCTGGCCCGGTCACGATTTTAATCGCTTTACCCTCTCCCCTGGAGGGAGGTGCTGTGATTCGCCCTGTTGGATATCTGAGGAACCCGAACAGGAGGCACGCCCCTTGCCCAAGATAGAAAAAAGCGGTGAAGGCGGGTTTCGAACCCAGGAGCCGTCAGCAGTCCCTTCTAGCGAGCACACGTGGGTCTGCATGCCCGGGCAGGTGGGGGGCAGGTGTGTGACTGTCCACACTTGAGTACACACCTGGTCGAGCCGGGTCCGGCCCGCGCACTTTCACCGAAGGACCAGGACGCCAGGCCCTCTCTTCCTCCTTCCTGCCCCTCGCCCGGCGCCTGCGGCCTCTTCCCAGAACCCTCCCCACGTGTCTGCCTAGGGGCGCTTTCCGTTAAAGCACCGAGGTGCCATCCGCGGCCTCCTGTACAGCGGCTCAAAGCCCCAGGTCCTCCCCCACACCGGGTCCCAGCACGGCCAGCGGGGCGGGTCCTGCCCCCGGGCCTCTGTCCCGTACCTCATAGGTGCTGGTGAGGCCCAGGCGGTAGAAGACGGGCATGAAGAGCAGGGCGGTGAGGACCGAGTTGAGAAGCTGGCCCAGGCACATCCAGAGGAACTTGAGGCCGTAGCGGTAGGCCTCGGACGGCACGCCCAGCACCTGCACTGCCGACATGAAGCTGGCGGAGAGCGACAGACCCACGGGCAGGGCCGCCAGGCGCCGGCCCCCGGTGAAGAAGTCCTCAGCGCTGCGCTGCCCGCCCCGAGCCAGCCCGACCCACAGCCCGATGCCAGTGGACACCAGGAGCATGAGGGCAAAGACCCCGTAGTCCCAGGCTCCGAAGGTGGGCCGCTCCCCGGTTTCCACGGCCTCCATGAGGGCGGGTGCGGAGACCCAGCGCGTTCTCGGCCGCCCTGCGTGCTCCAGCTGGAGAAGCCGGCGGGGCCGAGGACGGGGCGGGCGGGCGGGAGGATGCTGAGCCGCCTGTACCCGCTCCGTCTGGGGTGGGAAGCAGCGAGAGTGGCGGGGGCGCCCTGGGTTAGGAATCTCTGGGTTGTCGCCGTCTTTGTCGGCCTCCCCTGTCCCCGCTCTCTGTCTCTGCGTCTGCCCCTGCTCTCCGTCGGTCCGGCCACCTCGCCTCTCACTCGGGGTCCCGTTGTGCCATGCAGCCGGCTGTCTGTCCCTCTCCCTGGGCGCAGTGCTCAGCGCAGACAGCTGGAGGTCGCCGTGGGGCTTAAGGGAGCAGCTTGTGATTGTGGGTTGCAGATTTATTGGGCTCCCAGGTCACCGCGACTCCGCCTCCAGACCTAGGGGCGGGCAGGACCCGCACCCTTTCCGCCCTGAACTGGGACAGGCTGGGACAGGCTACCCGGGTGGCTGTAGGAGGTGGTGGCAGGGAGGCCTCCCAAATGCGCCCCCATCTCCATGCACCCACTCATCCCCATGCGCCATGATCACGGCTGTCACTCTCTGCTATTGACAGGTGGGGAAATTGAGGCTCAGAGAGGGCGTGTCGGCTTGCCCAAGGCCGCACAGCCTGCTTCAGCCCTCAAAGCCGCGGTGTGCTTGAATACCTTGAGCTATGGGGAGCTCACTTTCATGCAAGACTGGAGTTCACTTTCAGGGTTTCAATGGACCCATAAAGAAAACTTATCCGGCCTTAATCGCTTGAAGCCGGGCGTCGGAGGATGCTGTGAGCCGAGATCGTGCCACTGCACTAAAGCCTGGGCGACAGAGCAAGACTCCGTCTCAAAAACAAAAAACACACAAACAAAAAAACTTACCCAGCCTTACCACCCCCGAACTGGCATGTGGGCCTACCCATTCTCTAGAACCTTAGGGGGTGGGCATCACTGAACCCCGCTCTTGGGCTAAGCTGGGTGGGAGACATTCAGAGCCCAAGTCCTGAGTGGGTACATACTTGGGGAAGTCTTTGTGCCTCCCGGGGCCTCAGTTTCCCCATCTGTAAACAGGGATAAAATAGTCCCTGCCTCAGAGGAATAAATGGGACCTGGTAACACAAGCCTGGGACATAAGTGCCTCATTCATTTGTTCCTTTATTCATCACTTCATTCATTCATTGATTGTTGGCCCTGTGCCAGGTACACATGGATCATGGAGGTGGTGGGAGCTTTCAAGGCTGTGAACCCGAATAAGCGGAGACCATGACACGAGGGAGGTAGGGTCTGGCTTCTCCCTATCACATAGATGAGGAAACCAAGGTTGTGGGCTGGGGGAAAGTCCATTGCTGGGAGTCACGTTACCATGGGGACCAAGGAGCTGTCATCTCGGGGCCCTTCTCTGAAGAACCCAGGGGGACTTTGACCTCTGGAGGTTCTGGTCTCTGGGTTCGAGTCTCAGCTCGGCCTCCAACTTTCTGGGCGACCATGCATCTCAAACTTGGCTCCCTACTTCATAAGCTGGCGGAATCTGATTTTCTGGGGGTTGAATGAAACAGCGTTAGAGGCCCAGCATGGTGGCTCGCGCCTGTAATCCCAGCGCTTTGGGAGGCTGAAGTGGGAGGATCATTTGAGTCCCGGAGTTCAAGACTACCCTGAGCAACATAGTGAGACCCTGTCTGTATGAAAATACAAAAATTAGCCAGGGTGGTAGCACATGCCTGTAATTCCAGCTACTCAGGATCCTCCCACTGAGGCGGTAGGATCGCTTGAGCATGGTAGGTTAAGGCTGCAATGAGCTGTGGTGGTGAACTGCACTGCACTCCAGCCTGGGCAGCACAGCGAGACCCTGTCTCAAAAAGAAAGAAAAGAAAAAGAAAGAAAGGAAGAAAGAAGAAAGAGTGAAAGAAAGAAAAAGAAAGAAAGAAAAAATAAATAAAGAAAAAGAAAGAAAGAAAGAAAGAAAGAAAAAGAAAGAGAAGAAAAAGAGAAAAAGAAAAGCGCGTTCGAGTCCTTCTCGCCAGCCTCTGCTGCCCCCTAGAGGCCGCCTCGGGCCGCTCCAGCTGGGTGCAGCGTTTCTCCAGGCGTCCCCACGTAACCTCCGACAGTCCTCTGGCTCCCTCTGCGCTGTGCAGGGTGGGCCCGTCCCTCCCTCTGGGCTGTGACAGTGCGGCGGCTACACGGGCACCTGTTGCCTGCTGGCAAGTACCTCCCGCCCTCTCCAGGAGAGTGAGTTGAGCACCAAGTTCTCCCTCCTTCCACCCAGCTCAGCCATCCTCCTGGAAACCCGGTTGGAAAAGGGTGGCTCACGCCTGTAATCCCAACGCTTTGGGAGGCCGAGGCGGACGGATCTCTTGAGGTCCGTTCAAGACCAGTCCTGCCAACATAGTGAAACGCCGTCTCTACTACAAATACAAAAATTAGAAGGGCGTGGTGGTAGGCGCCTGTAATCCCAGCTACTCGGGAGGTTGAGGTGGGAGAATCGCTTGAACCCTGGAGGGTGGCACGCTGAGGGACCTCTGAGAAAGGACCTTTCGCTGGTAAACCGAGACTTACAGGCAGAGAACGAGGGAGCTTGGAGAGTGGAGGGAGCTGGGGGAAGGGTGCTGCAGGCAGAGGGAACCGCCAATGCCAGGACCCTGAGGTGAGAAGAAGCCGGAGCTTGAGGACCAGCCTCGGAGGCTGGAGCAGAGTGCGTGGAGTCAGACAATCACGACGTATCTCCTGGGCCTCCGTGAGGGGCGTGGATTTTTATTCTGAGGGTGCTGGGGAACCCTAGGAGAGTTTGGAGCAGGTGAGGAGCCCATGAGATTTCTAGGTTCTGAAAAATGGGTCATAATCAAGTGGCGGGAGAGGGGTGGCTGCCAGGTGGGGAGAGGCGGGTGGATTTGGAATGCGCTTTGGAATTCCTGACGAGGTCTGGAGTGAGGGCCCCTGCAGAGTGGGTGGGACCATCTCCTGCCCTAGGGGAGGGAATTGTGAGCCTAGAGAGAAGCCGCAGAGTGGGGAGAATCAGGTCACGCCTTCCGTGACTGTGATTCCAATCACAGGAGCGGGCAGCAGGAACCCAGGATGTGAGTTAGGAAGGGCCCAAGGCCGAGGCTGACAATGTGAGCAGAATGTGCAGGAATGGCAGAGGGGTGGCAGTGTCGGTCGCTGTCCCCACCCCCTTGGTTCCCTGGAGACTCGGCAGGGGTTAGGGTGAGAAGTTGAGCTGCTGTGACTGCAGCATAACCTGCTGGGTGGCCCTGGACATCAATTCCCCTTCTGTGAACTAGGAGTGACAGTGGGATTTGAACCCACGCCATGGGGAGCCAGAATCTGTCCTTGAACTTCAACTCCACGCTCAATAAGTGCAAACCAGCCAGTTTCAGTCACTCATGCCTGTAATCTCAGCACTTTGGGAGGCCAAGGCAGGAGGATGGCTGGAGGCTAGGAGTTGGAGACCAGCCTGGGCAACATAGTGAGATCCTCAACTCTACAATTTTTTTTTTTTTTTTTTTAATTTAAGACGGAGTTTTGTTCTTGTTGCCCAGGCTGGAGTGCAATGGCACAATCTCGGCTCACTGCAACCTCCACCTCCCAGGTTCAAGGGATTCTCCTGCCTCAGCCTCCCAAGTAGCTGGGATAACAGCCGCCCACCATCTTGCTCAGGTAATTTGTTTTTTTTGTATTTTTAGTAGAGACAGGGTTTCACCATGTTGACCAGGCTGTTCTCAAACTCCTGACCTCAGGTGATCCACCCGCCTCTGCCTCCCAAAGTGCTAGGATTACAGGTGTGAGCCACAGCATCCAGCCAAAATAATTTTTAAACTAGCCAAGTTTAGCAGGGCACAGTGGCTCACGCCTGTAATCCAAAAACTTTGGGAGGCAGTGGCAGGTGGATCACCTGGGGTCAGGAGTTCAAGACCAACCTCACCGACATGGAGAAACCCCGTCTCTACTAAAAATACAAAATAAGCTGGGCATGGTGGCACATGCCTGTAATCCCAGCTACTTGGGAGGCTGAGACAGAAGAATCGCTTGAACTGGGGAGGCAGAGGTTGCGGTGAGCCGAGATCACATCATTGCACTCCCGCCTGGGCGACAACAGCGAAACTCTGTCTCAAAAAGCAAAACAAACAAACAAAAAAAACTAGCTGAGTTTGGTGGTGTGCACCTGTAGTCCCAGCTACCTGGGAGTCTGAAGCAGGATTGCTTGAGTTGGAGAGGTTGAGGCTGCAGTGAGCAGTGATTGCGCCACTGCATTTTAGCCTGGGCGACAGAAGGAGACTGTCTTTAAAAAAAAAAAAATAAATGCAAACCATTCTTCCTTATTGCTGCTGCTGTCTGTAAGATTTCATAATTCGACCGGGTGCAGTGGCTCACGCCTGTAATCCCAACATTTTGGGAGGCCGAGGTGGGTGGATCACCTGAGGTCAGGAGTTCAAGGAACCCTGTCTCTACTAAAAATATGAAAAAATCAGCTGGGCATGGTGGCGGGCACCTGTAGTCCCAGCTACTCAGGAGGCTGAAGTAGAAGAATTGCTTGAACCCAGGAGGCAGAGGTTGCAGTGAGCCAAGATCGTGCCACTGCACTCCAGCCTGGGCGACAGAGCGAGACTCCATCTCAAAAAAAAAAGATTCCAGCTGGGCAAGGTGGCTCACGCCTGTAATCCCAGCATTTTGGAAGGCTGAGATGAGTGGATCACCTGAGGTCAGGAGTTCGAGACCAGCCTGGCCAACATGGTAACACCCCATCTCTTAAAAAAAAAGATTCCATAATTCTAAGTCTTGAGATTCTCAGCTGTGAGTCTCAGATTCTGTGATCCTCATATAGTCTGTCTTGGTTGCAGGAACTGCGGCTGGGGGCTCTTAGGCCTCCCCGCATGGGTCTGTCCTGCTTTGGCACTGCTCCTGCTCTCACTGGTTCTGACTCAGGAGCAGAGGTGCAGGGCGGGCCAGGGACGGGAGGCTTAGAATGTCGCTCCCTCAGGAATCACAGCCCTACTGAGGCCTGACGCCTGGCACCTTGACAAGCCCGGAATGAGACCTCACCTGAGGAGGTGGGAGGAGTTCCTGGCTTCCTGCCCTTGCTTATCCTTGTGCTAACTTGGTGAGTCCGGGCAAGACCTGTCTGTCTCCAGACCCCAGGGGACATCCAGGCTCTGCCTGGCCAGCCTCTGCCTTACCAGCCCACTCACAGCCACGTGAAACGACCCATTTCTGCCCAGCCCCAGGGGTTTCACTCTGGTTGTCTTGTGCCTCCTCTCCTCAATAGTCAGGGGCAGTTGTTTGTGTTTTGCATTTGTTTTTCTGGGACAGGGTCTTGTTCTGTTGTCCAGGCTGGAGTGCAGTGGAGAGATTACAGCTCACTGCAACCTCAGCCTTCTGGGCTCAAGTGATCCTCCGGCCTCAGACTCCCAAGTAGCTGAGACTTGGGCACATGACCATCACGCCCAGCCTCTGCATGGGGTTGTGACTGCTCTTCTCCCTCCTGAGAAAGAACCAGGGTCTGTGTGTTCTGTCGAGCACCCACACCGGAATTAACTCAGGCCCCTGCACAACGTAGGGGCTCAAGGACTGAGACCGCGACAAAGGGATGGTGTAGGGGGCACGTGGAGTTTGGGTAGAGGATTGGATAAAACAGATGGGTGGATGGGTAGGTGGATGAGTGGGTGGGTGAATGTGTGGATGGATGGGTGGGTGGATGGATGAGTGAATGGATGGGTGGGTAGATGGATGAATGGGATGGATTGAGTGGAGACGGATGGACAGGTAGCTGGTTAGATGGTAGAGGAATCTGACTGGAAGGATGGGTACTGGCAGGAGGTGGGAGAATTCAGTGGTGGAGGGGCTTCTGGGCACATTTACGAGAGGCTGAGTACATGGCAAGGTGAACAGGTGCAGGCCAGTGATGGGGAGCACATTCATCCTGTTAACAGCCCCTCAGTAATGGGACTGTCTCCATGTCTCAGCTGGTTGGGGCAGAGCTCTCCCAACTGGCTCCCAGGCTGCTGCCACCTGGTTGAAGCCCTGGAGGGGCTCCAAGGCACAGGGAGGGGACTGAGGTGGAGACAGGGGTGTGCAGTGGGCTTTGGTGGGGGCCCTGAGCCTCCCACTCTCCTGATCTCTCATCCTCCAGCTCAACTATTGCCTCTCCCGGACCCCTCCACCCTGACGGATCACCACTCTCACTTTATACAGGAAGAAATGGCTCAGAGCGGGCAGGGACTCCCCCCAGACACAGTTCTCATGGCCTGAGTCCACAATGCCACGCCCTGCTTCAGACCCAGCTCAAGGTAAGGTCACATCTAACAGAGCAGCTCCATTACAGCCTACGGACTCATGTTTCCTCCCCGTGTTCTCAAGGGGGTAGAAGGGTCAAGCCTTGGAGAGGGGCTGGGCAGGGAAGGACAGCGCTGCACAGGACGAGGTACTGAAGATCCTTCTGCCTCGCTGCGCCTGTGCTCCTTCATGGTCCAAAAGGACTGCTGGAGCACTTGCCATCGCACCCACATACCAGCCAGGTGTACTTTCTTGGGAATGGCACATCACTACTGTACTTTTGTTTGGTCTCGTCCTGTTGCTAGGCTGAGTACAGTGGCATGGTCATGGCTCACTGCATGAGCCATGAACCTGCAGGCTCAAGTGATTCTCACACCTCAGGCCCCCAAGTAGCTGGGACTACAGGTGTGCACCACCACACCCAGCTAATGTTACTTGGTAAAGACAGGGTCTCACTATGTTGCCCAGGCTGGTCTCAAACTCCTGGCTTCAAGTGATCCTCCTACCTTGGCCTCCCAAAGTGTTGATATGGCAGCCACCAGCCACACCTGGCCATCGCTATGGAGGCCAGGAAATGTATTTTCTGAGTGGCACTTAAGGATGAGGATTCCCTTAGGGAGAAAGGCGTTTGTACTAGAAACCACAAAAGATAAATTATCTAAGCAAGATTTTAAAATTTTCAGCCAGCACCCCCACGCCCCAACACTCTAAGGAACATTAAAAGTATCCTGGTCCGGGCACGGTGGCTCACGCCTATAAGCCCAGCACTTTGGGAGGCCGAGGTAGGTAGACCACCTGAGGTCAGGAGTTTGAGACCAGCCAACATAGTGAAACCCCATCTGTACTAAAAATACAAACAATTAGCCAGGCATAGTGGCGGGTGCTGTAATCCCAGCTACTTGGGAAGCTGAGGCAGGAGAATTGCTTGAACCTGGGACATGGAGGTTGCAGTGAGCTGAGATCGCACAATTGCACTCTAGCCTGGGCCACAGCCTCCACCTAAAAAAAAAAAAGAGATCTTGGAAAAATGTCTGACTTTCCCCAAGCTTGTGCACTGCTATGTAAAGAGCTTTCACAAAACAAGAGGCCTGGGGAAGTTCTGAGCCCCTCCTGGAGACACGGTGACACACATGGCCCCTGCCCTCTCAGACTGGTGGGGGATAGAAATCAAATATAACCCAGTCCCAGGAACCTGTTTATAAACTTGAGCGAGGCCCGTCTGGGGGAATCCGGGGTATTCCCAGCAAGTGTGAGGGCGCTGGGGTGGGAAGGAGCCAATTATGAAGGACTGGTGGGATTCTGTGGTCTGCAGGGCTGTCTCCAGGCCTCACCTGAATGGCTGCTTGCGCACTGGCCCCGTGCAGGTTCTGGGAGCCTCTCCAAGTCCCTGAGTGTTGCAACACCCCCCAGGTAAGGCTGGAAAGTGGCCTGGTTTCCTGGAACCCACACAGCTCCTCCACAGGTGGAGGAAAGGCTGTGTCTTGTCCTGGGTGTGGCAACGCCCCTAGAGTCCCAGCTACTTGGGAGGCTGAGGCAGGAGGATCACTTGAGCCCAGGCTAAAGCTACAGTGAGTCGTGATCTCTCCACTGCACTCCAGCCAGGGCAGCAGAGCAAGACACTCTTTCAAAAAACCATTAACTGACTGCTACCCAGTCCTGGTTTCCTCCTGATCGGGGCTGTCTAGGACAAAGGAGGACCCCATAGGCTGCCCCCAATGCCAGTACAGCAGGCACTTCCCAAGTCAATGTGGAACCTGATGTTCTGATCAAGAGAGCAAGCCCCAGAAGGGCTGCCAGCCCAGACCAGGGCTGCCCAAGGTCACGTAGCAAGGACGGGAGCTCCCAGAGCCTGAGCTCCTGGCGGCATCTCAAGCTTCTCCAATGCCAGCTTAGCCTCCACCTGACAGAGGGACCCAGCCAGAGTGGGATTAGTGTCACGCCTGGAATTTTCCAGGCCTGATGCAGTTTCCTAGAAACAATCACTCACCTGTGGTGAGTCCTTGACCTCCTTGGGCAAGATTTGGGCAGCGTCATCTAAGAAGCCCCCAACCAGTGAAAGAGAAACCGTCTCCAGGCAGCAGAGAGTGCCCCGTGGGTGCCCCCTTGTGTCTACTCTGAGAATTTTGGGAACCAGAAACTTAGGTTCTAGGCTAGGAGGGGAATCCCCAGGGAGCGAATCCCACTCTCACAATCTTGGGAGATTCTCCCTGGTCCAGACTCAGCAGGGGGGCCTGTGCCCGACAAGGCAGCTGGGACAGACAGCACCCCTGCAGCTCACAGCCCAGGGCTGCCAGCAGCACCGGGGGCTCCTGGAGGGCCGCTCAAGGAGAGGACGCGAAGGTTGGTTTGTTTGCACAGAAGACCCCTTCCAGGACAGAGAAGTGGCAGCCCGGCTGCGCCCCAGGAGGTGACTGGGCCGGCCTCTCACAGCACCCCTTTGAGCTCTGCAGAATGTGCAAAGAAAACACGCGGTGAGCACCGGGGCGTTCCTGAGTTTATTTGGAGCACACTCAGGCGAGGGCCCCACACCTAGAAGAAGGTGTTGGGCCTCTTGGTGGTGAAGCGTGGCTTGTGCTGACGGCGCAGGACGCGGTGGGGCAGCGGGAACTTGATCTTGGAGTCCTGTGAGGAGGGGAGGCAGGTTGAGGGGTTGGAAGCCTCTTAACCTCACATCCTCTGGGGGCCACAGAAGTGTAGCCGCCCCCCACTGGGCTCCTGCGTCAGAGCAGGCGCCTCCCTTCAGGGGGAGCCCCACAAGGCACTCACGTGGAACTGCTTGACGGCCGGCCGGCGGCACTTGCTGGCTGCGATCTCCTCCACTTTCATGATCTGGATGGAGTGGGCCCGGGCGCGGTGCCGGGCACCCATGTCTCGGTCTGGGGAGAGGAGGAGGGGCTGAGTGATGCACTGCCTGGGCTCTACCACTCAGCAAACCTCCTCCTGAGTGCCTGCCCAATGACCTGGCATGCCCTGGGGGTCACAGCAACTGCCTGAGGGCTTGGGGCGCACGGGGGCACACACGACACGCAAGAGAGTTGTAGAACCTCCAAATTCACTCTGAGGGGCACGGCCACAGCCCCTCAAAGGCGACGAGATTCGCTTGCTGTTTGCACCTCTGTTTAAACCACCGCTATAAGAAACAGTGATTCTTGGGTTTAGGTGCGAGCAGGGAAGTGTGGAGGCCTCACAGGTCCTGGCGGGTAAGCCAAGGAAAAGGTGTCAGCCCCCAACATGGGGGAGGCGTTGAACTTGGTTCTAAGTTACTCTCAGGAAATAGTGGGGATGTGGACCCCAATCTACACAAGGTGCAGACCCAAAAAGGAAGTTTCTGGATGCAACACAATTCACAGCCGACCCTGGCTGGGCTCTCTCAGAAAAGCATGGCCAGGGCATCCTCTCATCTTCCTATGCCTCACCACCAGCTCTGAGACTCTCCTGCCTGGGAGCCTCTGGCATTTGCCCTGTCTCAGTGTGAGGGCGTCAAGGAGGGTCTAAAAGGGGAGGCGGGACAGGAGCTTACAGCACTGGGTGACAGCACCCGCGGTGGTCAGGTCCCGGTATTCCCGGTACATGTTGTGGGTGCCGCTCCGGGAGTCATAGCGCAGCCAGATACCGAAGTTCTTCACCCGCAGGGGGGACTTCTCGAACACCTGCCAAGGAGAGGGCACAGGGAGAGGTGGGAGTGGCAAGCCAGATCCGCGCTAGCCCCATCCTCACTGAACCCTCAGCTTCTAAAGCACAGCACAGCCCCCAGGCCTCCTCTACGGCCAGACTCTTGTGTGCCTCAGTTTCCCAGTTCCACGCACTTGCAGGCACCTTCAGGGAGCCTGTCATATAAGGGAACTTCCCACAGCAGCAGCCTGAAGCCCGGGCTTCCACCATGGAGACCGACCCGGCCCCAGATGTCTTCCCTGAACTTAAGTCTCCTGGGACCTGTCTGGGCCAACCCAGCTACTACCACTGACCGGGGAGTGTCGCCTCTCCCCACTTGACAGGGCTCAGGAGAAGACAGCCCCAAACAAGGAGTCCCACCATGCCAGCCACCCCCTTCCCTGGGTCCCTGGCTCCCTGGCTTTCGGATCAGGGAAATGGCACATGAGCTCTGCTCTAGACCTGTGACCCAGACAGGTACATGACCTGGAGCTCTGATGTCTCACGTGCTGGGATTGCAGGCGTGAGCTACCGCGCCCGGTCAATGTCTGATTAATTCTTGAGATGCACAATGCCCCAAGAGGCGCAAATCCACTCCAGACCCCACGCAGCCCCGGCCTCCCTGTACCTGCCCACAGTAGACAATCTCTCCTGAAGACTTCTTCATCTTCTTTAACTGAGACACAAAGTACCAGAAGCGGGACTTGGCGACGACGTGATTAGGCGCAAAGATTCGCATGCGGTAGAGGGGTGGTGTGTGGCATTTGGGGGTGGGCAGGCAGCGACCCACCACCTTGTACTCTCGTAGCTGAAAGGAAACAGGGATGAGCTAGGGCCAGCACCCAGAGGCAACTGTGGAGATCCATCTCACTCCCTTCCTGTGCCTGGTGACCACCAGATTCGGGAAAACAGGAGCCAGGGCTACCCCAAGGCCTCCATGTGGCTTCCTGGTGACTGCGGGTCACAATCCCAACCAGAGCTTTAGCCACAAAGTGAAATGAGGAGGGAGGTCTCCAGGAAGGATTAACTGCATTGCCTGCCTCGCCTTTGCCTGGGCTAAGGGTTTCAGACCAAGAAAGCTGAGGCGTAGTTACACCCACAGCCTCCTTTCTTCATGCTGCAGTCCTGAATGGCTTTGCAGTTCCCGTCAAAACAGCCACCCTGCACCTCACAACACCCAGCCACCATCTTGTGTCACCCTGAGGCCCACAGACAGTGACCAGCACAGGATATCACAGCCCATTCCAGACAGAACTAGGTCAAGACTCCAAGTCTCTCCCGATCCGTGGGATCCCTGCACTGTCCCCACATGAGGTGCGGCTCTGTTTTCCCAAGTGCAGTCAAAACATTTGGTCCAAGGAAGGCTCTCTGTTTACAGATGCAGAGGTGACAATCTCTGGTCAAGTCCAAGCCCTGTGATGTGGCACAAAGAAACCACCTCTGAAACTGACTCGCCGGCTTGTTTTCTAGTATCAATTAAAAATAGCTACAAGTTACCAGACTCAGTTCCTGAAGCTGACCCACCGGCCTCGGCACCACACGTTCAGGAAGGGAACGTTGGGGCCCGCCCCTTTAACAGCGAGGAAACTGAGGCTGGAGATCTCTACATAATACACCCATTCCATCAGAGTCTAGGCTCTCCCATCTCTGTGCCAGTAGGTGTCACAGCGCTAAGCTTCGCGCTCCCCGTTTCGGCTCATTATTAGGAATTCTCATCCGCTTCTCACAAACATTCGGGGAGAAATACTGCTCCCCTGCCAAGTCCACATTGCAGAAAGGAAAACAGAAACTTGGCGATGAGGTGCCGTGGCTCGGGCCTCCATGTTGCGCGACTTATTCCTTCCCTCAGGAAGAAGACCCGGAATCCTCGGGACACCGCGATCCCTGAGCTGACCCCGGTCACTCATTGCTCTCTCCACGCGGGAATCACGATGGCCGCCATGTTGGCTACAGCAAGAAGGCGGCGCGCGGCCAAGCGAGACCCAGAGAGGAGCGCGCGGCACCAACCCGACCCACGCCACCTCTGCAGGCCCCCGATGGGTACGTGCCCCATCCCCCTGGTCCCCTGCCGCGCCGCGCCTGCCTTACTGTGCCCGAGGCCTTCATGGCGTTGTCTCCGCGCTCGCAGCCACCCGCAAAAGGAAGTGGCTTCCTTCGCGCAGCCGTTCACCAGGCCTTCACTGCCGGAAAACCCGCCTTCTCAATACCGCACGTCTATTGGCTTCTCAGCCCCGCACTCAAAGTTACCCGTGTCTTCATTGGCTACGGATCGGCCTACTACTTAAAGCCCTGCCTCTCTTCACAGCGAGACTTCATTTCCCAGAAGGCAACGAGGCAAGCTTCACCTGTTTCACCATGACCGTAAAGGAGTGTTGGCGCGCGCGCACGCCGGGAGTTGTAGGCATTCCGTGTTCCGGCTGCGACGAGGGCGGGGGCGCGCGCCGCCTGCAAGGATGCCTAAGTATTGAACTCGGGTGGCTGCCGTGTTTAGCATGAGATCTCAGACGCTTCACACTCGGGGCTTAGTCGTCCTGGGAAGTGTGTTACGGAGGTCTCGAACCAGACACCTGAGAGTTCTCATCTGTAAAATGGAAATACAAATAATGCATTTTTCTCCTAGCGATGTTGCAGCACATTGATTAAGCGCTGGAATGCTGTTTTTGTTATTTGGGGTCCGCTTTGTGTTCGTAGTAGCTGGGATTCAAACCCTGTCTGCGTGCCTCCAGTTCATAAAGATCCTGGGGGAGCGGGGTTGGGGAGAGCGCTCAGGGAGCCGGAGAATAGATCAAGATCCAGCCGCCCACTCTGAGGGGCTTGGACTTAGCAGTTTGCTCAGGCAGAAAGAAGCCCTCCTGGGGGTAAGGACAGAGACCAGAGATGAATAAAGAAACAGCCGCAAACAACTCCCTGAAGACAAGGCTATGAAGTAAAATTAACAGGAAAGAGGCGGGAGGCTGAGGCATGAGAATCGTTTGAACCCAGGAGCTAGAGGTTGCAGAGATGCAGTGAGCCAAGATCGCACCATTGCACTCCAGCCTGGGCAATAGGGTAAGACTCTGCTCAAGACAAGCCTTGGCAACATAGGGAGACCCTGTCTCTAAAAAAAAAAAAAAAAAAAGCTGGGCGTGGTCACGTGCTTGTGGTCCCAGCTACTGGGGAGGCTGAGGCAAGAGGATCACTTGAGCCCTGAAGTTGGAGGCTGCAGTGAGGCGTCATTGCACCATTGCAATCCCACTTGGGCATTTTGAGACAGGGTCTCAAAAAACAAAACAAGACCGGGCACAGTGGCTCATTCCTGTAATCCCAGAAGTTTGGGAGGTTGAGGCAGATCGCCTGAGGTCAGGAGTTCAAGACCAGCCTGGCCAACATAGTGAAACCCCATCTCTACAAAAAATACAAAAGTTAGCCAGGCGTGGTGCTGCGCATCTGTAGTCCCAGCTACTAGGGAGGCTGAGGCAGCAGAGGAGGAGGTTGCAGTGAGCTGAGATCACGCCATGAGACTCCATCTCAAAAAAAACAAACACCAAAAGACCCCCAGCTTAACTGAGACATGATTCACCTACTCCACAATTACCGCAGTTAAATTGTACAATTCAGTGGTTTTTAGTACATTTGCAGACACACATGCGTGTGTATTTGGTGTATACACAGTTAGGTAACCATCACCATGATTTTAGAACGTTTTCACCATTCCTTACAGAGACCCCTTACTCTTAGTAGTTACTCCCCGTAACCTCTTCTACCCCTAAGCAGCTGTAGATCCACTTTCTGTCTGCATGCATCTGCCTAGAAATCACACAAGACAGGCCAGGTGCAGTGGCTCACGACTGTAATCTCAGCACTTTTGGAGGCCAAGGTGGGACAATCACTTGAGGTCAGGAGTTCGAGACCAGTCTGGCCAACATGGTGCAAACCCATCTCTACTAAAAATACAAAATTAGCCAGGCATGGTCTTGTGTGCCTGTAATCTCAGCTATTCAGGAGGCTGAGGCAGGAGAATCACTTGAACCCGGGAGGCGGAGGTTGCAGTGAGCTGAGATCTCACGCCACTGCACTCCAGCCTGGCAACAGAGGAAGACTCCATCTCAAAAAAAAAAAAAAAAAAATAGTGATTGTATTGTATCTGTAGATCAGTTCAAGGAGTATCGTCTGTCACCTTCATGATATTGCATCTGCCGGTTTCGTTTTTTTCCTATGCATCTCATGTCTCTCTGTTGCTGTTTCTCTATTGTATGAAGCAGATATTTTCTAGTGTAACATTTTAATTCCCTTAATGACTTTTTCCCTACATTTTTGGAGTTAGTTAGTGGTTGCTCTAAGGCTTATTATATACATCTTTTTTTTTTTTTTTTTTTGAGACAGAAGCTCGCTCTGTGCCCAGGCTGGAGTGTAGTGGCGCAATCTCGGCTCACTTCAACTTCAGCCTCGCGGGTTCAAGCAATTCTTCCGCCTCAGCCTCCTGATTACCCGGGATTACAGGCACCCACCACCACGGCCGACTAATTTTTGTATTTTTAGTAGATACAGGATTTCTCCGTGTTGGTCAGGCTGGTCTCAAACTCCTGACCTGGTGATCTGCCCGCCTCAGCCTCCCAAAGGCCTGAGCCACTATGCCCAGCCAGTGTGCTGTTATTGTTATACATAACCCAACAATACATTGTTACAGCTATTGCTTATACAGTGTCTATGTTTATTAAAGAAGCTGAGAAAATAAAGAACAGCAAGTATGCAATTTTTGGCTGAGCATGGTGGCTCACGCCTGTAATCCCAGCACTGTAGGAGACCAAGGTGGGCAGATCACGAGGTCAGGAGTTCGAGACCAACTATGAGGTCAGGAGTTTGAGACCAGCTTCCCCAATATGGAGAAAACCTGTCTCTACTAAAATTACAAAAATTAGTGGAGTGTGATTGCGGGCGCCTGTAATCCCAGCTACTTGGGAGGCTGAGGCAGGAGAATCGCTTGAACCCAGGAGGCAGAGGTTGCAGTGAGCCGAGATCGTGCCACTGCACTCCAGCCTGGGCGACAGAACGAGACTCTGATTCAAAGAAAGAAGAAAGAAAGAACGGCAAGTATGCAATTTTTTATTTTCATGTTCTTATTTTGCATTTCTGTTTCTCTTAATCTGATTTTGTAGATTCAAGTTACTACCAGGTGTGATTTTCTTATTCTAATACAGCGTGGCTCCTTTTACCCTCTCCGTGCTGCTAATGTGAAATATATTACATTTCTCTATGTTATAGAGCCAACAATACGATTAACATATTATTACATAGTTTTATTTTTGTTTTGTTTTTATCGAGAACAGAGTCTTGCTCTGCAACTTCCATCTCCCAGGTTCAAGGGATTCTCCTGCCTGAGCCTCCCGAGTAGCTGGAACTACAGGCACGCACCACCACGCCCGGCTAATTTTTTGTATTTTCAGTAGAGACGGGTTTTCACCATGTTGGCCAGGCTGGTCTGGACTCCAGAACTCAGGTGATCCACCCACCTTGGCCTCCCAAAGTGCTGGGATTACAGGTGTGAGGCACCGGGCCCGGCTAATATATAGTTTTATGCAATTGCTTTTTAAATCTGTTAAGAGGAAAAAAGAGAGGAAATTTGCAGTTATGCTATATTTTATTTATTTATTTTGAGACAGGGTCTCGCTCTGTCACCCAGGCTGGAGTGCAGTGGCGCGATCTTGGCTCACTGCAACCTCTGCCTCCCAGGTTCAAATGATTCTCCTGCCTCAGCCTCCCAAGTAGCTGGGATTACAGGTGTGTGCCACCATGCCTGGCTGTTTTTTTTTGTATTTTTAGTAGATGTAGGGTTTTGCCATGTTGGCCATGGCTGGTCTTGAACTTCTGACCTCAAGTGGTCTGCCCATCTTGGCCTCCCAATGTGCTGGGATTACAGGCATGAGCTGCTATGGCTGGCCAATTTTATTTTATTTTTTTGATACAGGATCTCACTCTGTCGTCCAGGCTGTAGTGCAGTGGTGAGATCTCCATTCACTGCAGCCTCAAACTCCTAGGCTGAAGAGATTCTCCCACCTCAGACTCCCGAGGACTACAGGTGCATGCCACAAAGCCCAGCTAAATTTTGTGTATTTTGTGGAGACAAAGTCTCTCTATGTTGGCCAGGCTGGTCTTGAACTATTGGGCTCAACTGATCTGCCCACCTCAGCCTCCCAAAGTGTTGGGATTACAGGCATCAGCCAAAGCATCTGGCTTTATGCAATCTTTTAAAATTACATACTGTACCTTTATATGTGTTCTTCAGATTTTCACATGGATTTCACAGGATTGGAATTAGATTTCACAGAATTGGAATTAGAATAAATGTCTAGGATCACTTGCTTTCAGCCTAAAGAATTTCTTTTGGCCAGGCGTGGTGGCTCACGCCTGTAATCCCAGCACTTTGGGAGGCCGAGGTGGATGGATCACCTGAGATCAGGAGTTCAAGACGAGCCTGGCCAACATGGTGAAACCCCCCGCTTCTACTAAAAAATACAAAATGTAGCTGAGTGTGGTGGCGGGCGCCTGTAGGCCCAGTTCCTCGAGGCTGAGGCATGAAAATCGCTTGAGCCTGGGAGGCAGAGGTTGCAGTGAGCCAAGATCACGCCACTGCACTCCAGCCTGGGCAACAGAGCAAGACTCTGTCTCAAAAAAAAAAAAAAGGATTTCTTTTGCCATTTCTTAAAAGGTGGGCAAATTAATTTTTGTTCCAAAGTCTTTAGCCCAACGATAACACAGGTGGTTAGTTACCCAGTCCTTCTTGGTGGACACTTAGATTGTGAAAATTCGCAAAATTGATGGGTGTAATGTGTGACCGGAGGCCAGGGAAGCAGGTCAGTCCTCTGGCTGGGTCTTCAGGGCCGGATGTCAGGTGAAAGGCGACTCTATCCCAACCGCGCTGCCGTGAGGGTCCACCAGGTGGCAGCAGAACCCCACCCAAAACCAGGTTCCAATCCCACCAATGGTTCGCTGGCCGCGTTGCCGCTCCGGGCCTCAGTTTCCCCATCCACAAAATGAGGTCAATAATAGTCGCCAGTTTATAGGGTGTTGTGAGATTTAAATGGCGTGTGATTATTTGTACTGGCGAGGTTGAGACCCTGTCTCTCCTTCTGTGCCGGAACACGCCACTCTGGCCTCAGTTTCCCTGAAAGTGCTGCAAGGCGACAAGCGGGTGGAAAGAGATCTGGAAAGGGCAGAACGCCGCCTGGAGCGCAAATTGGATCGTGGGAGAACAGGAGAGGGGCAGGAAAAGGAATTTAGGGGAGGAGGAAGGAGAGGAGAGGGAGATCCCTGAACCCTAGTCCTGCCCTTGCAGCCTGGTGCTTCTGTCTCCAAGGCCTGGGTTGGAGCAGAGGGAGGGGCACGCTGGGGCGGGGAAGGGCACGGGTTGTGATATGCTCACTGTCTGCTTCAAAGCTTTAGTATTTTTATTTTTGGGCGCGGTGGCGCATGCCTGTAATCCCATCACCTTGGGAGGCTGAGGTGGGCGGGTCACTTGAGGTCAGGAGTTTGAGACCAGCCTGGCCAACAACTGTGAAACCTCGTCTCTACTAAAAATACAAAAATTAGCTGGGTGCAGTGACACACAGCTGTAATCCCCAGCTATTCAGGAGGCTGAGGCAGGAGAATCACTTGAACACGTGAGGCGGAGATTGCAGTGAGCCGAGATCATGCTGCTGCATTCCAGCCTGGGCGATAGCATGAGACTGTCCTAATTAAAACAAACAACAACGACGACAACAAAAAAAGGTCAGGCGCGGTGGCTCAAGCCTGTAATCCCAGCAGTTTGGGAGGCTGAGGTGGGCAGATCACCTGAGGTCAGGAGTTCGAGACCAGCCTGATCAATATGATGAAACCCCATCTCTACTAAAAATACAAAAATTAGCCAGGCGTGGTGGTGCACGCCTGTAATCCCAGCTACTTGGGAGGCTGAAGCAAGAGAATTGCTTGAATCTGGGAGGCAGAGGTTGCAGTGAGCCGAGATTGAGCCTTTGCACTCCAGCCTGGGCAACAGAGCGAGACTCCTTCTCAAAAATAATAATAATAATAAGCTTTATTATTTTTCTTTCTTTTACGTTTGTCGGTGCCTGAGTGATGACGTGTCCCCCGTTTCCTAGTGACACAGCTGGCCCGGCAGGATTCCTCTGACTACACCTCAGGCCGTGCAGGAATCTGACCTGGGGAGGCTGGTCCTGGGCCACTCTCTGCCTGTCATCACCCTTCGGTGGGGCCCAGCCGAGGAGTTCCTGGTTGGCAGAGCAGCCCAAGGGCACCCCGTCCTCCCTGTCGTCTTTTCCCCAGGGACTCTGAAGGCACCAGTTTGTTCATTCAGGACCCTGGGCAAAGCCACAGCTTGATCTCCTTCCCACGCCCTCCCCAATCTCAGCTACTGGCAACAGCACCTTCCCAGGGCTGCACCCAAGACACCCAAATCTGCCAAGATTTGGATTCTGACCCTAGGTCCTCAAAACACTGCAGAGCCACCCACTTGCATGCACTCCAGACCCCAGGTCCCTGGCTTTCTTCTTCTTCTTCTTTTTTTTTTTTTTTGAGATGAAGTCTCGCTCTGTCGCCCAGGCTGGAGGGCAGTGTCGTGATCTCACCTCACTGCAATCTCCACCTCCCGGGTTCGAGCGATTCTCCTTCCTCAGCCTCCCAAGTAGCTGGGGTTACAGAGGTGCCCAGCTACTGTTTGTATTTTTAGTAGAGACGGGGTTTCGCCATGTTGGCCAGGCTGGTCTTGAACTCCTGACCTCAAGTGGTCCTCTCGCCTCAGCCTCCCAAAGTGATAGGATTACAGGTGTGAGCCACCGTGCCCGGCGTTTGTTTGTTTGTTTGCTTTCTGAGACAGAGTCTCACTGTCGCCCAGGCTGGAGTGCAGTGGCACGATCGCGGCTCACTGCAACCTCCGCCTTCCGGGTTCAAGCGATTCTCCTGCCTCGGCCTCCCTGGTAGCTGGGATGACAGGTGCGCACCACCACACCTGGCTAACTTTTTAAATTTATTTATTTATTTATTTTTTGAGAAGGAGTCTCACTCTATCACCCTCTGGAGTGCAGTAGCATGATCTTGGCTCATTGCAACCTCTGCCTCCCAGGCTCAAGCAATTCTGCTGCCTCAGTCCCCCGCGTAGCTGGGATTACAGGCACCTGCCACCACACCTGGCTAATTTTTGTATTTTCAGTAGAGACGGGTTTTCCCCATGTTGGCCAGGTTGGTCTCGAACTCCTGACCTCAGGTCATCTGCTCGCCTTGGTCTCTCAAGGTGCTGGGATTACAGATGTGAGCCACCACACATGCTTGCTTCACTGCATTCCTAATTTTCATTTGGCACATGAAGCTGGGGACCTTTTTTTGAGTTTAAGAGCTGTCTGTCCTTCATTTTCTTTGACTTCTGAATTTATATCCGCCTAACTGGTTGGCATTTTCTTGCCGCTTTCTAGATGTTACTTATATAACGAGGATATTTTATCCCTGAGCTGAACTTTGTTCCCAGTTACATTTTGATTTGATTCTATTCTTTCACTGTGTTTATGGACTTCTCAGCAGAAAAATGTGGGTGTTTACATCACTGGCACACCCCAGTTTTCTTTGGCAAGTTCTGGGTTCTGTCCCCAGAAGTTTTTTTTTTTTTTTTGAGACAGAGTCTCACTCTGTTGCCCAGGCTGGAGTGCAGATCTTGGCTCACTGCAACCTCTGCCTCCCGGGTTTAAACGATTCTCCCGCCTCAGCCTCCCGAGTAGCTGGGACTACAGGTAGGTGCCACCATGCCTGGCTGTTTTTTTACTTTTTTTGTATTCTTAGTAGAGATGGGGTTTCACCGTGTTAGCCAGGATGATCTCGATCTCCTGACCTTGTGATCCTCTGGCCTCGGACTCCCACAGTGCTGGGATTACAGGCGTGAGCCACCGCACCTGGCCAAAACTTCCTTTTTTTAAAAAAAATTTATTTATCTTTTGAGACAGAGTCTCACTCTATTGTTGAGGCTGGGGTGCAATGGCACCCAATCTCGACTCACTGCAACCTCTGCTTCCCGGGTTCAAGCGATTCTTCTGCCTCAGCCTCCCAAGTAGCTAGGACTGCAGGTGTCTGCCATCACACCCGGCTGATTTTTGTATCTTTAGAAGAGACGGGGGTTTCACCATGTTGGCTAGGCTGATCTCGAACTCCTGACCTCAGACGATTTGCTTGACTATGCTTCTCAAAGTGCTGGGATCACAGGTGTGAGCCACCACGCCTGACCCGGACCTCCTTATAGAAGCTTTCACGTGTCCTTCTCTGGGGCTGAAGGTACCACTTTGGTCCTCACCCCAATATCCTCTTACTCATTCTCAAAACATTGCAGAAACCATCACACCAGAGGTAGCAGAGACGCTGAAACTCACTGTACCTCCCGGAGAACGGAGGCTTCAGTCTCGGGCCAGGGATGGGACCATAAGGTTGCATTACAGTCTGCTGAAGCCACGAGGAAGAGAGAAAAATACACGGCTAAGCCTCTGCTTGTCACTTCCTGCCGCAGGTCAGCTGTGGCTCCGCCGAGCTGAGGACACAATCGATATCTCTTCCCCTTGACCCACGAGGAACCACCCATGCCATCAAATGAGTCTCAGCTCCCTGTGTCCCTGACACCCTGCTCCTCTCAGGAACACTGAATTCATGCAGCCTCCTGGCCTTTGCCTGGGCTCTTCCCGTTGCCAGAACTCCTCACACTCCCACACTCTCCGGTCACTCTCTGGCTAGTCTCATTTGTTGCTGGATTTCAGTATCAAAGCCACCTCCTCCGGGAAGCCCTCCCAGACTTAGCCATCTCTCTCAGCAGCCTGGTCCCAGGGGCAACTCATATAATTATTGGGCAATTGTTTATCGCCATCTCCCCTACTGGACTGTCAGCTCCCCTGAGCAGAGACTGGGTTTGCTTTGTCCCTGATTCCCTGTACGCAGGCTGTGCCCAAGAAGTATCTCTGGGTAACTGAGCAGTTAAAGTCAACAAAATACTTACCCAAACCATTTTTGTGCTAAGATTTGTAATTGGGTTACAGAGATGAAGATGACTTTTTTTTTTTTTTTTTTTTTTTTTTTGAGACAAGGTCTCACTTCCATTGCCTCAGGCTGGAGTGCAGTGGCGTGACCCTGGCTCACTGCAGCCTCAACTTCCCGGGCTCAGGTGATTCTCCCACCTCAGCCACCCCAGTAGCTGGGACTACAGGCACATGCCACCACACCCAGCTTCTTATTATTATTATTATTACTATATTTTTTGTAGAGACGGGGTTTCACCATGTTGCCCAGGCTGGTGTCGAACACCTGGGCTCAAGCCATTCTCCTACTTCAACCTCCCAAAGTGCTGGGATTACAGGTGTGGACCACTGAGGCTGACCACAACTTCTTAAATCTATTCCTTATTTATTGTTTTTAATTTTGTTTTTGTTTTTGAAACAGAGTCACTGTATTGCTGACTGGAGTGCAGTGGCACGATGTCAGCTCACTGCAACCTCCGTCTCCTGGGTTACAGTGATTCTCCCGCCTCAGCCTCCTGAGTAGCTGGGACTACAGACACATGCCACCATGCCCAGCTAATTTTTATACTTTTAGTAGAGATGGGCTTTCACCGTGTTGGCCAGCCTGGTCTCGAACTCCTGGGCTCAAGCAATCTTCCCACCTGGGCCTCCCAAAGTCCTGGGATTAAGATGTGAGCCACTGCACCCAGTCATGACTTCTTCAGTCTATTCCTGAAGCTCCACCTCCAGTAACTCCGATCCTATTATCATAAGAACACTGGCCAGGTTTTGAATGCTGCCTGGACCTCATGCCTCTTCCATTTATTTATTTATTGATTTGAGACGGAGTCTTGCTCTGTCTCCCAGGCTGGAGGGCAGTGGCATGATCTCGACTCACTGCAACCTTCACCTCCCAGGTAGCTGGGATTACAGTTCTCCCGCCTCAGCCTTCTGAGTAGCTGGGATTACAGGCATCACCACGACTGCCTAAATTTCCTATTTTTAGTAAAGATGAGGTTTCACCATGTTGGCCAGGCCGGTCTCGAACTCCTGACTTCAAGTGATCCGCCTGCCTCGGCCTCCCAAAGTGCTGCAATTACAGGCATGTGCCACCATGCCTGGCTAATTTTTGTATTTTTAGTAGAGATAAGAGTTTTGTCATGTTGGTCAGGCTGGTCTCGAACTCATGACCTCAAGTGATTTGCCCACCTCAGCCTCCCCAGCCTCCCAAAGTGCTGGGATACAGGCATGAGCCACTGCACCCATCGTCTCCCTGAGTCTTTTTTTTTTTTTTTTTTT
>PVKP010021472.1:0-39081 GCA_004027715.1 Plecturocebus donacophilus | reverse complement strand
GGTTGGGGAGGGATAACATGGGGAGAAATGCCAGATATAGGTGACAGGGGGATGGAGGCAGCAAACCACACTGCCATGTATGTACCTATGCAACAATCCTGCATGATCTGAACATGTATCCCAGAACCTAAAGTACAATTAAAAAAAAAGAAAAGAAAATACATTGAATTGACTGAAAATAACACAGCACATCAAAATTTATGCAATGGGGCCAGGTACAGTGACTCATGCCTGTAATCCCAGTACTTTTGGTGGCTGAGGTAGGAGGATCACTTGAAGACAGGAGTTCAAGACCAGCCTGAGCAAAACAGGAAGACCCAGTTGTAGAGGAAAAGTTAAATACTAAATTTGAACTCAATTGAACATGGACACAAACAACGGGCACGAAGTCCCTGAAGAGGCTGTGTGAGCCCCTTGAAGCATTAATTCAGAGTTGTTTCAGAGAAATCTCTATTTCAATCTATTCCTAAATGTTAGTTATTGAAAAACATTAGACAATTGCATATTTTTGCCTTCCTTGAGCCCAGTCATGAAGGGCCCTGGTGACTGAGCCTCAGTCCAAACAATTTGTTACAGAAAGAGCTAGGATCCCAGACTGCACCAAAGCTTCCTGAGACCTCTTCTCATCTGTGCACGGATGAGTGGCCAACTCTAGAGCCCAAGTTGTTGATTCCCAATCTGGTCCTGAATCCTCCATAGTCTGCTGAGGGTAAATATATATATATTTAATTTGCTTATTATATCATTTGCTTATTATACATTAATTTGCTTATTATATCATTTACTTATTATATCTGCATTGTCATTGACATGGGATAAAGCTTCTTTACCCTTAAAGGTATTGTGTGTGTGTCTTTTCTTCTCCCCTGGCACATCTCCCACACAGAAAACCTGTCTTTACAATAAATTTTTAAAAATTAATCAGGCATGGTGGCACACAGCACTTACTACTCAGCTACTCAGCTATTCGGGAGGCTGAGCTACTCAGGAGGCTGAGGTGGAAGGATCACTTGAGTTCAAGGCTACAGTGAGCTATGATCATGCCACCACACTTCAGTCTGGGTGACAGACTAAGACCCTGTCTCAGGAAAAAAAAAATGGAATGCAGCTAAAGCGGTAATTATGGGGAAATTTAGAGCCTGCAATATTTATATCAGAAAATCTTAAGAAATCCAAAGGAAAACTACTGGAATAATTTAAGTGAATTTAGCAAAATCATAGGACACAAGGTTAAAAAACAAGTCACTTATCTTTCTACTTAACTAATAATAATTTGGCAATGAAAATTTAAAATTTATTTATAATGCCAAATGATTTTAAAACTTAGCAATACATGTGACAAATAATGTACAAACCTTGAGCACTTAAATCTACAAACAAATAATTTCTGAGATAAATTAAAGAAGCTCTAACCTCCCACTCTGGCAAAATAGTGAGGCAAGCCATGTTTATGCAGTGGAAGACTCAATGTTGTTCAAATGACAATTCTTGCCAAACTGATCTACAGATACATCACAGTCTCAATAAAAGTTCCAATAGGATTAAAAAGAAAACATTTTTTAATTGAGAGATAAACAAGCTAACCAAAATTTACATGAACAGCTCCAGGCTCCAGGCCTACCCCAGTGCCCAGTGATCCCCTTGGTCCCTAGGTTCCATGCCATGATCAAGCTTCAGGCCTGATCAAGTGCCAGACAAGCCCCTGTAGCTCTGAACTTCAGGCCAGCACCCATGGATCCAGCATTCAGGCCCACCCCAGCATCAGACTGGCACCAGCAGAGCCCAGGCTCTAGACGAGCTTCATCAGATACTTGTTCCAACCATACCTGGTGCCTAACCTGCCCCCATGGACCCAGGCTCCAGGCTGGCTCCAATACCTCCATGCTTAAAAAAAACTAGAATTCAAGCCTACCTCAGCAGACCCTGAGTCCAGGCCTATTTGGTGGCCTCTGGTGCCAGGTCAGGCCCCATGGAACAAGGCTCCAAATTACCCCCAAAAACAGACTCTAAGCCAGCACATGGACCCAAGTTCTATGCCTGTTCTTATAATCCAGTCTCCAGGCCCACCCCAGCACCAGACTGGTCCTGGTGGCCCCAGGCTCCAGGCTAGCACCCACAGACCCAGGCTTCAGGCTGGCCCACCCTAGTGCCAGGCTGGTACCTGTTAGCCCCACAAGATGGCCTGCCAAGAAACTATGGAACCTGTGAATACTGCATTTTTCATTCATGTTTGGTTAAAAAAAAATCTGTGTAGGTGGACCCATACAGTTCAAGCATGTTGTTCAAGAGTCAGCTGTATTTTGAATTACCTATGTTTGTGGAACTCTATTTCTTAAGGGTCACTTACTGGTGATTTATTTTTTTCACTTTGGTGGTATCATGTTTCCCTGATTGGTGAAGGGTTTTCCCTGATAAAGCCAGTCTTAAAAGAATGGAAGAAGTGCCTGCTTCTTCAAATGAACAGACACCAATGCAAGGTCAGAGGATCACAGATAATCAGGGAAACATGACACCACCAAAGTGAAAAAATAAATCAACAGTAACCAACCCTTAAAGAAATAGACATCCACAAACTTAGATAATTCAAAATACAGATGACTCTTGAATAACACATTTGAACTGTGCAGGTCTACCTACACATTTTTTTTTTAACCAAACATGAATGAAAAATGAAGTAGTCACAGGAAGTAAAACCTGTGTATACAGTGGGCTGACTTTCATATGTGTGGGTTCTGCGGGATTATAGTATGAATGATTTTTTGATTTATGTGGGCAGTTCTGGAACCAATTCCTCATGTACACTGAGGGACAACTGTAAACATCTTAAGGAAGCTCAATGAGTGACAGGAGAACACAGATACACAAGTAAGTGAAAGGAGAATAATGCACAAACAAAAGAAGACATTCAATAAAGAAAGAAATCATACAAAGAACCAAACAAAAATTCTAGAGATAACACAATACCTCAACTGAAAAGTTTTATGGAGAGCTTTAACAGCAGACTTGATGAAACAGAAGAAAAAAAATCAGTGAACTCAAAGACAGCTTATTTGAAATTACCCAGTCAGAACAATAAAATCTAAAAAAAAAAAAAGAAAAAGAAAAAGAATGAAGGAAAAAAAGAAAAAAAATGAAGAAAGCCTACAGAACTTATGGGACATCATTAAGCAAGCCAAGATTTCCATGGTGAGAATCCCAGCAGAATCAGCAAAAAAAAAAGAAAAAGGAAGAAAGCTTATTTAAAGAAATAATGACAGAAAACACCCCAAGTCTGGAGTGGAAAATGAACATCCAGATCCATGAAGCCCAAAAGAACTCAAAGAGATTAATTATAAAAAGATCTTCCCTGAAACAGATTACAGTTAAATATTCAAAAGACAAAGACAAAAAGAGAATTTGGAAAGTAGCAAGAGCAAAGCAACTAGTCACATATAAGGGAAACTCCGCAAGAGTATCAGTGGATTTTTCAGCAGAAACATTACTGCCCAGGAGAGAGTAGGATGAGGTAGTCAAAGTGCTGAAAGAAAAAATAACTACCAACCAAGAATACTATACCAGGCCAGGCTATTTTTCAGAAACAAAAGAGAGATGAAGACTTTCCCAAACAAAAGCTGTGGGAGTTCACACCCCTAGACGTGCTGTACCAGAAATGCTAAAGAGAATTCTTCAAGTTAAAACAAAACTGTGGTACACAATATGAAACACATGAAAGTATAAAAACCACTATAAAGGTTAAAGTAGTTAAATTCAGAATACTTTAATACTGTAATAGTAGTGCATAAATATCTTTTGATTCTTATAAAAGTTTAATGATGAAGTATTACAAATAATTATAAAATAGTTTGTTAAAGAATACACACTATATAAAAGATGGAAATTGCAGCTCTAATAACGTAAAATGTAGGGGGAGAATAAAGTATACAGGTTTTATATGAATTTGAAGTAATTATCAGTTCAAAATAGACTGCTGTCAGATGTTTTATGTAAGCTTCATGATAACCACACAGAAAATACAAAAAAGATAAAGAAATAAACCATTCCACTACAAAAAAAATCATTGAAATCACAAAGGACGACAACATGAGATAAATAATAAAGAAACTATTCCTTCAGAAATAAGTAGTAGGCAGAAAACAATTAACATACTGGCAGTAGTCTTTACTTATCAGTAATTAATTAATTGTAAATAGATTGAATTCTCCAATGAAAAGACATAAGATGACTGAAAGTATTGAAAAAAGTTCCAACTATATGTTGCCTACAAGAGGCTCACTTTAGCTCAGACACACAGAGCTGAAAGACTAAGGATAGAAAGAAACAGTCCATGTAACTAGTAACGAAAAGAGTGCAGGAGTGGCTATACTTACATGAGACAAAATAGGCTTTAAGTTAAAAACTATCACAAACAACACAGAAGGTCATTATATAATGATAACAAAGTAAACTCATCAAGACAATATAATGAGCATAAATATATGTTCCCAGTATAGGAGCAATTAATATATATATTCCCAGTACAGGAGCATTTAAATATATAAAACAAATGTTAACAGAACTGAAAAGAGAAATAGACAGCAATACAATATTAATAGGGGACTTTAACACAGCATTTTAAACAATGGATAGATCATCCAGATAGAAAATCACTAAGGAAACTGTGGACTTGAACAACACTATAGACCAAAGAGAACACACAGATACAGAATACTGCATCCAACAGCAGAATATGAAGACTTTTTTTGTGGCTTAATATATGATCTATCCTGGATAATGTTCTTTGTTCAAGTGCACAAATAGCTCCAAATGTTCAAGTGAACAAAGAACATCATCCAGGATAGATCATATATTAAGCCACAAAACAAGTCTTAATAAATTTAAGACTAAAATCACATCAAGTGTCTTTTCTAGCCACTATAGTATGAAACTAGAAACAAATACCAAGAGAAATCTTTGAAAATTCACAAATACATTGTAATTAAACATGTTCTTGAATAGCCAATAGGTCAAATAAATTAACAGGGAAATTTAAAAAACTTGAGACAAAACTAGATACAGCATACACGTTCATATGGTTTGGATGCTTTGTCTCCTCCAAATCTTATGTTGAAATGTGACCTCCAGTGTTGGAGGTGGCCCTACTGGGAGGAGTTTGGGTCATGAGGGTGGGTCCTTCTTGAATAGCTTGGTGCTGTTTCACCATAATGAGTGAGTTGTCACTCTATTAGTTCATGCCAGATGTGGCTGTTTAAAATAACTTGGCACCTCTCACCTCCTCTCTTGCTCCTGTTCTCATCATGTGATATATAACACCTGCTCCCCCTTTGCCTTCTGCCATGATTGTAAGCTTCCTGAAGCCCTCACCAGAAACAGGTGCTGGCAGCATGCTTCATGTATAGCCTGCAGAACTGTGAGCCAAAACAAACCTCTCATCTTTATAAATTGGCCAGCCTTGAGTATTCCTTTATAGAGATGCAAAATGGAATAACACACATATTAATTTGAAATATATAAGAGACCCAAACTGAAACTACAAACATTTGAGAAGAAAATGGGAAAATCTTAGAGAAGAGTTAGGCAAAGTTTTGTAGGACACAGAGTAAATAAATCATAAAAGAAAATATATACATTGCACTTCATAAAACTTAAAAGGTTTGCTGATCAAATAATACCATTAATATGAAATAGGAAGCAACACATTAGTATAAAACATTTGCTAAACATATATCTGACAAGGAACTCTTTTCTAAAATACATAATGAAGCCTTCCAACTTAATAATAAAAAGACAAACACCCAATAAAAAAGGGGGGCTCACAGGTCTAAAGAAACAACTCATGACTGAAAATATACAAATGGCAAATAAGCACAGTTGGATATCAGTACACAAACACTGGGATAACTAAAGAAGTCTTTTGGTGGCTAAACCTATATCAAACAAAATGTACTTTAAGTAAGAAACTTTCAGAAGAGACAGCTGCAGAGAAACTAGAACCCTCATATATTGTTGGTGGAAATACAAGATGGTACATCTACTTTTGAAAACAGTTTGGCGGCTCCATATAAAGTTGAACATGCATTTATCATACAAGCTAACAATCCTACCCTGAGGTTTTTACCCAAGAGAAGTAGAAACATGCCTACACAAAGACCTGCACACATATGTGTAATAGTTGTATTCATAATAGTCTTACACTGGAAATAGCTCCAAATGTCTATGACTCATTAATGGATTAACAAATTCTGGTACATCCAGGCAATGGAATACTACTCAGCAAAATGAAGGAAAAGACTACTGATATATGCAAGATGACGAATGGCTCTCAAAAATATCATGCAACATGAAACCACTTAGACACAGATATAATAAATTATATACTATCTGATTTCATTTATAGCAAATTCTAGAAAAGGCAGACATGTAGTAACAAAACAAACAACGAAAAAAACCAGATTAGGAGTTGCCTAGGGCTAAGGTGAGATTAGGGGTGGGCAAAGACTGGCAAGTAGGATAAGAGAACTTCTTGTGCTGAAGAAATTGTTCTGGAACTTGATTGTAGTTGGTGGTAGTTGGATGACTATTTGTATTTACCAAAAGTCATAGAACTGTACATTTAAAATGGGCTAATTTTATTATATATAAAAAAATGCACCAATAAAGCTGTAAAATAAATGGGTATGAAACTATGCAGAAGTGCTGTGAAGAACAGTTTTTATTAACAGCTCTAAGGTAATGCACACAATATTGGGAGTAAGTGAATAAGCTCTCTCACACCCTCATTTTGTTCCTTTTAACTTCATTATTAGGGGCAATGACTGAGAGGTCTTTTGAAATTAGTTTTTACTCTTTCTTTAAATACTCCCAATTGAATCATATGGCTCCTTCACATAAAATACCAAATACAAATTTTGCCCAGATGGACAAAAGATGTATTGTCTTCAAACCATTGGGTTGGCTCTCTTAACTTTTACTTTAGATACCCAAGCTTAAAAGCAACCAGATGAGGTTTTATGGAATTTTGTAAAAAGCGAAGAAAAAAGAAGACAATGATGAAGAAGAAATAATGAAAACAACTTTTGCTCATGGGAGGAAATTTTCTGTGCCAACTTTTAGTTCAGAATGATCTTTTATTGGCCAGATTCCAAATTCCTCAAAGTATAGGCTTCTAATGTAAGTGCTGACACAATTTCAAATGTAGTGCTGCAAACAGGACGATATAATGAATGCTGTATAAATTTACTTACTATCTTTTATGATAGTCTCTTTTGCAACAATTTTCCTCATTTAATTTCTGTTGTTATTTTAGTATTATGCTAGAGAAAGTGGTTGAAAATCATTCCTTTTCCACACTCTGTTTTTGTGCACTTATCATATAATAAAAATTAACCTTGGTGCTGAAATTTTTCAGACTTGTTTCTCTCTACATTGGCATAATGAATCTTTTATTTTTTGTATCAAGTACAAACTTTATTTTTATTTTGCCTACTTCTGTTATATTATGAAATACCTCAGACAGTACAGATTTCTTCTTAAACCACTAGCTCTTTCCATGAGGATATCAATTTCTATAATTGAAAATAATCTAGGTGAAAAACTTGCGTATTTGGAGGAAAGCAATATTAGCTCAATTTGCACATGTGTGCTTTTGTACTCTCTATTTCATGCTTTTTAAGATTTGGACAGTACAACAATGCTACATTATTACTGTATGTTAATCAAAGCTTAATGTGTGAGAAGGAAGAATACCAGATATTATGTACATTTTTTACAAATGCATCAGATAAACCATGCTTAGAGATAGGGATAAAGATTCAAGCTTTCTTCCCATGACACACTTGAAATCACTAGACTAAACTGCACGAATGAGAACTCACAGTTCTTGCTTGTACAATACAAGCAGGAGACACATAAATCCTTTCCTTCAAAGCTGCTCTTCCATGGTTTCATTCTGGACTCATCCGCCAAATGATCTAAACCAAAATGTTAACAGGCCTTTTAAATTACAATTTGTTTGTGTGCACACAAGACAGCAGCAGCACTTACAGATTTTAGGGAAACATACCTGAGAATTTCCAGCATTTAATGCATATAAAAATCTCTAAGGAAATCTTTCTGCACAGTTGACAATGATTAAGATCTGGTATGATAAATGTAGATATTTGATACTCAACAGTGGAGGACTGATCACTCAGAATTAAGTAACAGGATATGGAGCCTTCACATTACATTTTGTCCACTGAAATCTAGGTTACATCCCAGGAAGTGGATGAAGATTACCACATGGTTGACACTGTGAGTGGAATGAATCTGAATTTGACTTTTAGTGGGGGTCAACACATAAAATTACCATCCTAATGGTACCACACTTGCCATTCTTAGTGGTAGAATAAGAATGATGCCAAGGACTAAATTTGTTGAAAGTATATTTTCAAATTTGGAAGATAAATATAACCAAGGGGGCTGCAGAGCCAAAATTACTAGATATGCCTGCACTGTCCCTGACCAATTTTCCACTTTTATGCTTATAAATAAAAGTTAATTTTATTATAATAAAATTATAATAAAATTTTAAATATAATTTTAAAATTTAAAATATAATTTTGTGAGAACATAAAAGGCTCAGAGACTGCTAGATCCAACAACACAACTTAAAATGTTCTGCTCGGGATGTCAATATGACTGTGAGGTGACCAGGCATGGTGACTCACATCTGTAATCCCAGGACTTAGGGAGGCCAAGGCAGGTAGATCACTTGAGGTCAGGAATTTGAGACCAAACTGGTCAACATGGTGAAACCCCATTTCTACTAAAAAAACAAAAAATTAACCAGGCGTCGTGGTGTATGCCTGTAGTCCCAGCTACTTGAGAGGCTGTGGCATAAAGAATTGCTTGAACCTGGGAGATGGAGGTTGCAGTGAGCCAAGATCACACCACTGCACTCCAGCCTGGGTGACAGAGTGAGACTCTACAAGGTATAAAATAACCTGGACCTTTTGGTCCCTGCAATCATCCTCCTGCAGACAAAGGAATGAGTGTCTATTTTCAGTATTTTAATGCCAATTACTTATAACATTTTATTCCTCTCTCCCACTGTTACTTTTTAATTCAAAGAAATGATGCACTTACCCATTAAAAATAATGTACTAAATATGAGTTCTCTCTTTAGGCAGTACATGAGGAAAAACAAAACTTGGTGCAGATTTTAATTGCTATGAGCTCAAAGAAGGAAATGATCTCTTTAATAGTAAAGAAAGGCTTCATGGAGTAGATGGAAACTGAGTGGAAAAATGGTTAAGAGAGGGCCAGGTAGACTGAAGAGAGATGAGCCTCTAGGATGGACACGATGTTTAGGAAAACCATTTTCTGTGAAGGAGTGAATAGGAATAGGTCAGCATCTAGGAAACACGTGTGCCTTCTCTTAGAAATCCCAGAACTTGTCCTCCTGTTCTGGCACTCGTAATCGCAGGGTACTCATGCATTCACCTAGTTAAGAGTTGCATGTAGTGGTAGAGACAGACACTCTGGATCAAGCTGTAAAGGCCAAAATGAAAAGAGCCAAAATATTACTTGAGAAGAAAGAACTGAAACTCAATGAAAATATTTAAAATGCCATGCTAATTAAAGGGGGAAATGCAAATGCAACAGGGACACAAGTACTGAAAAGATGTGTATGCACTGAAAAAAACATACAGTGTATATATAAAAAGAAAAATGTTACAAGACCTTTTGAGGATCAGACATCACTGGAATTCTTTTCAATGAAGTCAGATTGTTCTTTATTCATGTTTGGCTCCCATAATAAGAAGCAGCTAAATAATCTAGTAATAGGCCGTATGTATGACTACTATGTACTGGATATGATTGAATTAGGTATTGAGAATTTTGTCTCCGTAAAAGACATTAAGAACAGCAAACGACCTGAGGGGGAAAAAGTCATGCTAATATTTGCTGATGATTCTGATGTAACAGAAGGTTACAGAAGACTAAAAAGTCTTCTTATTGATTTCTTCAGAGGCCCCACAGCATCCGTCTGGCTGTATTAGAGTATGTTCTGCACTTCACTACACTGAATGGGAAGATTTACTTTCAAAGCTATAAGTTGCTGTTGAAGAAATTTGGTTGCAGAACACTATGGATTGAATTGGAAGAGACGGGACCCTCGATGGATCCAGTTCTGAAGAGGACAACACACCTGGCATTGAATGACCTTTAAAAATCATCTATGAAAATGCCAAAGGTTCTCAAGCCAAAGAAGAAGATCTCCCATGATACTTTTGGTACAATTTATGGAAGGATTCACATGCAGAAGAAAAATCTAAGCAAACTAAAAACTAGGAAAATAAAGGGGTTGAAGAAGCAACCTGCAGAAAGGATAACAGAAGACCAGGAGAAAAAGTCAAAAAGAATTTAAAAAAAAATTGATGGAACTTAGCCAATCACTACTGTTTTATTGTGTTCTACTTAAGAGAATTATCAAGTGTCAATACATTCAGAGTTTCTTATAAGATCTTATTATATATTTTTATAAGATAATTTTACTCTATATATTGTTTTATTATTATTATTTTTTATTATTGTACTTTAGGTTCTGGGGTACATGAGCAGATCATGCAGGATTGTTGCATAGGTACATACACGGCAAGGTGGTTTGCTGCCTTCATCCACCCATCACCTATATCTGGTATTTCTCCCCTCGTTATCCCTCCCCACCCTCCCCACCCCCTGCTGTCCCTCCCCTAGCCCCCTCCAACTGACCGCAGTGTGCGATACTCCCCTCCCTGTGTCCACGTGTTCTCATTGTTCAACACCCACTTATGAGTGAGAACATGCGGTGTTTGGTTTCCTGTTCTTGTGTCAGTTTGCTGAGAATGATGGTTTCCAGATCCATCCATGTCCCTATGAAGGACACGAATTCATCATTTTTTATGGCTGCATAATATTCCATGGTGTATATGTGCCACGTTTTCTTTATCAAGTCTATTGCTGATGGACATTTAGGTTGGTTCTAGGTCTTTGCTATTGTAAACAGTGCCACAATGAACATACGTGTGCATATGTCTTTATAACAGAAAAATTTATAATTCTTTGGGTATATACCCAGTAATGGGATTGCTGGGTCAAATGGAATTTCCATTTCTAGGTCCTTGAGAAATCGCTGCACTGTCTTCCACAATGTTTGCACTAATTTGCACTCCCACCAACAGTGTAAAAATGTTCCTATTTCTCCACATCCTGTCCAGCATCTGTTGTCTCCAGATTTTTTAAATGATCGCCATTCTAACTGGCATGAGATGGTATCTCAATGTGGTTTTGATTTGCATTTCTCTAATGACCAGTGATGATGAGCATTTTTTCATATGTCTGTTGGCCTCATGTATGTCTTCTTTTGTAAAGTGTCTGTTCATATCCTTTGCCCACTTTTGAATGGGTTTTTTTTTTTCTTGTAAATCTGTTTTAGTTCTTTGTAGATTGCGGATATTAGCCCTTTGTCAGATGGGTATATTGCAGAAATTTTTTTGCATTCTGTTGTTTGCCGGTTCACTCTAATGATTGTTTCCTTTGTTATGCAGAAGCTCTGGAGTTTAATTACATCCTATTTGTCTATTTTGGCCTTTGTTGCCATTTCTTTTGGTGTTTTAACCATGAAGTCCTTGCCTATGCCTATGTCCTGAATGGTTTTGCCTGGGTTTTCTTCTAGGGTTTTTACAGTGTCAGATCTTATGTTTAAGTCTTTAATCCATCTGGAGTTAATTTTAGTATAAGGTATCAGGAAGGGGTCCAGTTTCTGTTTTCTGCACACTGCTAGCCAGTTTTCCCAACACCATTTATTAAACAGGGAATCCTTTCCCCATTGTTTGTTTTTGTCAGGTTTGTCAAAGATCATATGATTGTAGATATGTGGTGTTGCTTCTGAGGCCTCTGTTCTGTTCCATTGGTCTATATCTCTGTTTTGGTACCAGTACCATGCTGTTTTGATTACTGTGGCCTTGTAGGATAGTTTGAAGTCAGGCAGCATGATACTGCCAGCTTTGTTCTTTTTGCTTAGGATTGTTTTGGCTAAGTGGGCTCTCTTTTGGTTCCATATGAAGTTTGAAGTGGTTTTTTCCAGTTCTGTGAAGAAGGTCATTGATGGCTTGATGGGGATAGCATTGAATCTATAAATTACTTTAGGCAGTATGGCCATTTTCACGATGTTGATTCTTCACAACCATGAGTATGGAATGTTTTTCCATCTGTTTGTGTCCTCTTATATTTCTTCGAGCAGTGGTTTGTAGTTCTCCTTGAAGAGGTCCTTTACATCCTTCGTTAGCTGTATTCCTAGGTATTTTATTCTCTTTGTAGCAATTGTGAATGGGAGTTCACTTTTGATTTGGCTCTCTGTTTGTCTGTTATTGGTGTATAGAAATGCTTGTGATTTCTGCACATTGATTTGTATCCTGAGACTTTGCTGAAGTTGCTTATCAGTTTCAGGAGATTTTGGGCTGAGATGATTGGGGTCTTCTAAATATACAATCATGTCATCTGCAAATAGAGACAATTTGACTTCCTCCTTTCCTAATGGAATACCCTTTATTTCTTTTTCTTGCCTGATTGCTCTGGCTAGAACTTCCAATACTATATTGAATAGGAGTGGTGAGAGAGGGCATCCTTGTCTTGTGCCAGATTTCAGAGGGAATGCTCCCAGTTTTTGCCTGTTCAGTATGATATTGGCTGTGGGTTTTTCATAAATAGCTTTTATTATTTTGTGATACGTACCATCGATACCTAGTTTATTGAGGGTTTTTAGCATAAAGGGCTGTTGAATTTTGTCAAAGGCCTTCTCTGCGTCTATTGAGATAATCATGTAGTTTTTGTCTTTGGTTCTGTTTATGTGATGGATTACATGTATAGACTTGTATATGTTGAACCAGCCTTGCATTCCCGGGATGAAGCCTACTTGATCATGATGAAAAAGCTTTTTGATTTGCTGTTGCATTCTGCTTGCCAGTATTTTATTGAAGATTTTTTCGTCGATGTTCATCATGGATATTGGCCTGAAGTTTTCTTTTTTAGTTGTGTCTCTGCCCGGTTTTGGTATTAGGATGACGTTGGTCTCATAAAATGAGTTGGGCAAGATTCCCTCTTTTTGTATTGTTTGGAATATTTTCAGAAGGAATGGTACCAGCTCCTCTTTGTACTTCTGGTAGAATTCAGCTGTAAACCAGTCTGGACCTGGGCTTTTTTTAGTTGGTAGGCTGTTAATTGCTGCCTCGACTTCAGCCCTTGTCATTGGTCTATTCAGGGATTCAACTTCTTCCTGGTTTAGTCTTGGAAGAGGGCAAGTGTCCAGGAATTTTTCCATTTCTTCCAGATATACTGGTTGTGTGCATAGAGTTGTTTGTAGTAATCTCTGATGGTAGTTGGTATTTCTGTAGAATCGGTGGTGATGTAACCTTCATTGTTTTTTACTGCATCTATTTGATTCTTCTCTCTTTTCTATTAGTCTGGCTAGTGGTCTGTCTATTTTGTTGATGTTTTCAAAAAAACAGCTCCTGGATTTGTTGATTTTTTGAAGGTTTTTCTTTTTGTGTCTCTGTCTCCTTCAGTTCTGCTCTGATCTTAGTTACTTCTTGTCTTTTGCTAGCTTTTGAAATTTTTTGATCTTGTTCCTCTAATTCTTTCAATTTCAATGATAGGGTTTCAATTTTAGACCTTTCCTTGCTCCTCATGTGGGCCTTTATTGAACAGTAATATACTAATATTAAGTATAAAAAAATCCTACAACAATATGACTCAAAACCTGCTTTCACTGTTTAAATCTAAAAATTTCAACAAAAATAGAGAATAGAAAAAACATCTGATTTCATAATACCTTTGTGACATTTTTATTACCACCTGTATTTGTTATAGCAATGCTAGTTACCAGAACAGGTAAGCTCCCAAATTCCATGCTTTACAACAATAAATATGCATTTCTTGCATATAATGGAGACTAATATAGGTGCTCCCAGCTGGGTAGCCTTCCAACCATCACCCAGCATGATCATTTGGAGACAGACATTTTTCATCCTGTGGCCCTACTCCCTTCTTAGGGTCCTAGAGTCCTCTTTCTTCAGAACAACAGGGAAAGAGACTATGCAAAAGATGCACCTCGCTCTTCACCACTTCCCAGAATGTTGTGTATCACTTCCACTCATATTTCCCTTGGGTAGAGCCAGTTAACGGCCAGATTAGATATAAGGAGGCTGAAAAATGTGGTCCTTGGCTGAAGAGTTACTTCCCTGTGACAATTCAGCATTGTGGAAGGAGAACATGAAATTGTGATGGTCTGTTAGCTGCCTCTGCTACACCACTGAAAGTATGTATGTTTAAAGTCAATATGTCTAAATTATGTTGCCTTTCTGGATAAAATTTTCAATAAGGTAATAGGTTGCCTGGATTATTACAGAAATATTAATAAGGCATTATATAGGTAACACTCACACTTCTCAGCTGGCATTCATTCATTCAATCATTGTTTTATAAAGACCTTATCAGAGATTCAGCTCTTCAGCAAAGGCTTTTTAGATCTAGGTAAGGATACGGAGATAATTTGGCCCTTGTAGATTTTCAGATTCTAGCTGAATTATCCCATTAGAAGTCTCCTATGGTCTGAATGTTTGTGTTCCCCAACAAATTTATGTGTTGAAATACTAACCCTCTAGATGATGGTATTGGGGAGTGATTAAATCATGAGGGCTGAGTCCTCATGAATGAGATTCGTGCCCTTATAAAAGGTACCCCAGAGTACTATAGTTCGTTCTACCTTGTGAAGACACACCAAGATAATACCATCTATGAGCCAGGAAGTGGGTCTTCACTAGATACCAAACCTGCCAGCACCCTGACCTTGGACTTCCCAGTCTCCAGAACTATAAGAACTAAATTTCTGTTATTTAGAAGCTCCCCAATCAATGGTATTTTGTTACAGCAGCCTAAATGGCCTATGATAAAGTCACTTCTGGCCTATTATTGGAAGGAGTCTTCCACCAATGGCATTAGACTATAAACCTCCCCAAAATTGCTGCTCCAAAGACCTGGTCCCTGAGATTTCATTGTAGAGAGCTAATAACACATTCATGAGAAAGCAGAATAAATCTAAATAAGCAGTTGGGATGCACAATTTTTAGGAAAAAAAAAGGATGAAGAGGAAACAAACTCTCTGTAGAGCTTACCCCTTTGGTTTGTGGTAACACTAACATTTGTTTCAAGTTCTGGGAAAGGCTTAGGGTTTGGCTTTGAATATCACCCAAACAAAACTGCAAGAGGCTTGTCCATACTCTTTTCCAGAGAAATGGCCTTTTATGGTTCACCACATTTTCAAGTAGATCAGTTATAAAATGAAAGCAGACATTTTTGCAAAACCAATTAGTGACCAAGATTATTATGATCTAATTGGTTCTATGTTTTGAAGGAAAACCATTGCCAAATTTATCAATAATGAGACCACATCTATCTGTTCTTAGAAAACCATTATATGTTTCTCCTTTGGTTTTTTTTTTTTTTAGTATTTTATTGTCAGGTTTTTATTTGATATGTTGTGTACCTTCTTAGAATTCCAAGTGTCAAGTTTATTTGTAGGACCTGCAGAGAAGGCCTCAAGAAATCCATGCAGAGGGGTCCTACAGTGTTATTTCTTCATGTAGTACATGTTTATTAAGCACTTATGACATACAGGCCCTATGCTAAGCTCTGTGAGCAATACAAAAGTAAATTAACCTCTTCCTTCAAAGAGTTTACCATATAGCTGGACAGAAATGACCTGTATATAAATAACTATAAAGCAAGAGTCTACAAATTTTATTGAGCATAATATCACATTAATCTACAGAATATTCTTTATAGCACAAGAATTATTGATCACAGGTAAAGGTTTACCAAAAAATTAACATATATCTGGCTTTCTTCTTATACTGTGTGATAATATGGAAAGTGTAGGTTATATGCAATGATTCATACAGAATCTCAAAACTATAAGAAATACCATTTCATAGGTGGATATTTTGCTTACAGTAGTGTTCTTTGAGATTCTGTATGATACTGAAAGTTCAGCTTATTGATAGGTACGTGTTCATTTTTAAAGGAATTTGATACACAATTTTATATCCAACAGGAGAAAAAGAATTCAAGAAAAAAATTTGATGAACTATTACCCTATTGCTTTTATTTCCAATGTCAAGAATAAACAAAAGACCTTGCTACTAAAGGAATCACCATGTGCTATTTGAAAGAACTTATTTCAACTTTCCTCTTTTAAAGTCCACACTGAGAATGAGCCAGTCTGTCAGTTAGAAAGGTATTTGATGATTTAGAGAGGACTCTACTGCCCTTTCTCTTTCTCTTTTACTCTGGCCAACCCACATTCCTGGAAGAAAGGAAGAACATATTCCCCAGAGTCTAGAGAAATGAATGGAGGCATTGTCAGCCCAGAGAGGATGGGAATGCTTTACACATGTGTCATAGTTTTCAATGTCCCCTTCTCCTTCTTCTCCTAAATATCTTTAAATGACTGATATCTTACCAAATGACATAAAAGGGCAATTCTGAAATCTCATCATGTGTATTTTTGTGCAGCTGCTGTGATTTTGTAATTTAAAACAGATAAACCAAAACGAAGCAGAAAGAAACTAACAAGAAGTAGTGGGAAATCAGTGGTTTGGGAACCAACATGCACAAAAAGAGGGTTATTTTGCTCATATGTTATACTATTATAATCAATGCAAGTATCAGTGAGTCAACCTTAAACTATTTTTGATATGGATGATAGGAAACCAGCCAAAATAGACATATCAAAACAAATACAGTGACTTAAACTGTCTAATAAATTGCACTCTAAACATACAGCATAATATTCAGCTTCAAAAGCTTTATGCTAAAAGACAGTTTAATGCAGCAAGCTATACCAACAGAAGGTTCACATCTTCTTGGCTATGTTTATATCAATCTTTCCTAATTAAATAAATTTGACTTCTAAGCACAATACTTAATTCTAAAAATCCATACATTATGAGAGTATGAGAAATCTGTACATTGTGAGATTGTGAGAAATTAGAAGTCAAAGTAACATTTCTAAGAAATCTTGTATGTTTCAAAGACTCTACAGGACAAAATCCTGGCTTCTGGGCTCAGTGTCTTACTTTTCTAAGATTTTTTTTTTTTTTTTTGAAAGGAGCAAATAGCCCTTGAGTAACCTCAGAAATATAGAAGTGTTTACGATTCACTTTTCTAAACTTAAAGCAAATGATTAAAAAATACTTATAAAGATGAGTTAGGAATTGAATTATTTACAGTTAGAACACTTATCAATAGAATTGTGTCTATTCTTTCTTCAGTTTTCATAGAGTGCTTGCCTCTTAACTGAGAACTCCTGTGGCCCTGAATACAATGACAGGTTCATTTCTGTAAGCCATGCACTGAAGCATGGTAATGCACAAATTTTACATTTCCTGCCATTTGTCCCCTCTTCTGGTGGCCAGAAAAATGTGTTTCTGATAAGTTTCTGAGTATGAACTAATCTGTATTCAATTTGGCTACATGCAAGAGTCAAGTTCTATGTTTATCAGCTCTCTCACCTGTAAGAACTATAAAAGATAAAAGCTCAAAATGTTACCCTTTAAATTCCATCTGGAACTGAGCTTGGCTGATACTCATACTATGAAATAAGAAATCATTGCATGACTGACTATATTGCCTCTGAAAAATAGTCCCCAAATGACACTGCACCTAACTTGCTCATGGAAGTCCAGACATGATTCAAAATAGCTCCAGTTCACTTCAGAGAACAGCAACATAAAGTGATGTCTGTAAGGTCCTGCATTACAGGCCTGCTAAATTCCACTGCAATTCTTTTTGCAAAGCACAGAGAAGTCAGGTCAAATAAAGTAGTGGCAAGATGTTGTAGCCTGCAATCTCCCCTGCACTTGAGCAAACTTATTCCTGCCGTGCAGGTCATCTGCAGGTGAGAAACTGAATAGATTGGAAACAATGCAATTCCAATAGGAAGGACTTAGGAGAAGTTATTACAAGGAGCCTGCACCTGGAATGTGACTGTAATTTGGCAAGCTAAAACCTAATCAACTCCTTTTTCATCTGTCCAGAGAAATATCTAAGAAAAAAATTTAAAAGAACGATCAATGTACGTCATAGAAATAAAAAAAATTCCAAAGGCCAGAAGTTGGCTATGTTTACTGAATCTTGGCCAATGGGGACAATCGATATGGCCACTGAAGTGAGACCATCACCATGATGAAGACCATGGAACCACACCATCCTTCCTGAGGGTGACTCTTTAGAGACACAAGAGTTTGTTCTGGCTTTATATTTATGAAAACTCAACAAACAAATCTAACTTCTGCTTCAAAGTTTAGCTTTCCCAGAGCTCATCCACAGGAAGCAAGAGCCTGACCCTTATTTGCCCCAGAAGCTCATGAAGTATCAGTTTTGATTATGAAGAGATATCCAGAGCCATATCTGTTGCTATCTACTCAAATCAGTTTGGTTAGTGAGTTTCATTCAGTTCACTTAGCCGACTAACAATTACCCAACTCAGCTGAATTTTTGGAATGAGGACTAGGCTCTGGCCTGCTGTGACTTCAGTGGGTGATGGCCTCCTAGATATGACCCGTGCCCTTGTTAAGGGATTCTTCCCACCAAACCACAGTTTACCTAGGTGAAAAAGTTACACCAGCAAAGAAATACAAATGAGAAAATAAGCTTTACTAGGTAGAAGGTGAAACAATGAGAAGTGTATAATTAGAGCAGCTTTGGCACTTGCTGTCTTTGTAAATTGCACTTCTGAGATATCAGTGCCTAATAGTGATAATGCTATAAGCCAGGGTGGTCTTTATACATTTAAATTTTTAAAAGTTCTTATATTATTTTAACTTTAAATTTTAATTATTTTTTTAATTTTAAATTTAAGTTATTCTATAGTAATGTCACAAATATCACTCAAAAAATAGTAAATGTAGTGTTGGCAGGAGCCAGATCTAACTTTCACAATATTGGTTTTCATTCTAGGTGATACCTAAGATTCAGGTAACATCACTGATCCTGTGCCATATCTGAAAACTTGTAATACATTCCGGTTTAATCTCCCTTTCCCATAATTTCATTTTCCTGAACATTTAGGTATCCTCCTTTCTTTTAGAACTTTATGCCATGTGCAATGACTCAATTTTAGATTATTTTAAAAGATGTTTTTGGCAAAAATTTCTCGATGATCATATGAGTGCAATAGTTAGCATATCTTTTTAAAAAGTAAATAGCAACAAATTATTATTTTAGGAGGCATTGTTAAATGAACATTTTGTGCTCAGGGTATATATGCTTATGTTACATATTTTAGCATAGCCTATTCATTCGGTCATTCAATAAATAGTTACTGAGACTCTATTAGTGCCAGGAACCAAAATAGACAAAAATCCCTGGCTTCACATAGTGGGAGAAAAAGACAATAAAAGCCTCTTCTAGTAAGTAAAATAAATAGTGTGCTAGTAATAAGTATTCAAGAGCAGAAATAAATAAGGAAGAGGAATAGATAGGCTATGGGTGGAATGATGGGCCTCACCAAGAAGGTGAATCTAAAATAAAGACCTGAATTAACTGAGGGAGCAGTACTTGCAGATGTCTGGCAGAAGAGCAACCAGGCAGAAGAGACAGGAAGAGAAAAGACCCCAAGGTACAACAGGCCTGACATATTTAAGGAGCAGGAGGAGGCCAGTATGTCTGGAGCTTAGGTCAGTATTTCTCAGACTGGGTTCTTTGAGCCCCAGAATTCTAAAGTGACTTTTGTTAGCACTTTTACTAAAAGATTACTAGAAAAATCTAGTCCTGTGGCTAGGACTAACACCAGCATAAACATTCAACAAGTCCAGGCCAGGCACTGTGCTATGTGCTTTACTTTATTTAATGCTTCTAACAACTTTGTAAGACAATTTACTATTATTAAAACGTACTCTCATTATGTGTGTATGTAACAGAGAAATGAAGGCTTAATAAGGTAAAGTCACTTGCCCAAAGTCATACAATGGTGGTGAAGCCGGAACTTAAGTCTAGGCAGTCTAACTCTGAGTCCAAAGCCTCCAACATGAATTAATATCCTATACAAGAGATAGAGAGAAAGAGATGTTTTAAAAATTTAGCTACTTCCATCATATCTATGGCAAGCTCAATTTCGGTAGGTATGCTTGATAATCATCAGGAATAACTTGTAATAAACATTAAGTGGAAATTCCCTGTGGCATGCTGGTATCATAGTTTCTACTTCCTTACTGTCAAATCTCACTCCTACTGGGGGCGTCTTTTCAGCTTCCTTAGGGTCTTTGTTAAGGGGACTCCTGAGGTAGTGCCCATGGCCTTTGACTTCTTCCATATTCCATCTGTGGACATCACTCCCTACCCCTGCAGGTTCTTATTCTGAATGGGACATTTCTTCAGCGGAGAGCTCTCCTATATGGTGTAAAGGAGTTTAGACACCCGGCAGGAGTCAGAGCTGGCAGACAATCAGATGTTTTAGAACAATAATTCCAGATATGACAGACTATACATTGGAAGTTAAAGATCAGTTAAGAGAAATTCAAGCAAGAAATGGTGAAGTCCTAAAATATAGATGAGACAGCCAGAATCAAGAAGAAGAAATTACATTTGAAGGCATTTGAGAGAGAAAATTATTAGGACTTTAATAATGATAAATAACTGGATTGAATAGGTCATAAAGAGGGAGGAATGGACAATGACTAATAGTTCTAGAGAATCTAGGTGTTAGTAATGGAGACACAGCAGACAAGAGGAAAACAGAATGTAGGAGGTAGATAACTGATAAGTTCTCTTTTAAAGGGGTTGCATGGAAAGCATAGATAGATTAACTTGATTAAAATGCCCAGGAACTGTCTTAGTCTGCTCAGGTTGTCCTAACAAAATGCCATAGACTGAGTGACTTACACAGCAGATGTTTATTTTCTCACAGTTCTGGAAGCTAAAAGTCCATGATGAAGGTGCCACAGATTCGGTTTCTGCTGCGGGCTCTTTTCCTGGCTTGTTGATGGCTACCATCTCCCTGTATGTTCACATGGCCTTTCCTGGGTGCATATACACAAAGCAACCAACTTTCTAGTGTCTCTTTCTATGAAGACACCCATCCTATCATGTCAAGGCCCCATTCTTATGACTAATTTAATCTTAATTATTTCATAGGGGTTCCATCTCCAAATACAGCCACACTGGGGATCAGGACTTCAACATATGAATTGGGGTAGGGGACAGAAACATTCAGTTCACCATAGTAGCTAAAAATTTGGCTTTGGAATTTGAATTCAGAATGTGGGGATGTTAACATATAAATGGAACTGACTGCATTGCTGAACTGACTGCATTGATGCGAACACCAAAGAAGACTGTAGAGGGAGAAGTGCTGAGAGTTACATACCAGGTGACACCAACGTTGAAAAAGCACACAGAGCTTCTTCAGGAGCCAGGGAATTCGTTTAAAGGGGAAAAGCCCCCAAAATAGAAAGGTAAAGAAAAGATCAGGAAAGGGGAATATTAGAAAATCCTAGGAGAGGATGATTGGAATTTAAATAATGCTAGATCTCCTCCACTGAAGAGTACGTGTGCTGAAAAGTAGCCTTTAAATCTGGCACTCAATGTATCATTGCTCCCCTGTGTCCCTTTCAGTCCAACATGCACTGTCATGTGGTTACGGTTTCTTTACTGAGCAGTCATTTTCTGAGCTTCTCCTGTGCCAACCACTGTGCTAGGGGCTGTGATGAAAAAGATAAATAACATATGCCTTCTAAGATCCTCCTAGTGAAACAATCACTTTACTGATGTCAGCAAGCTCTGGGCTATACATCCTGTGCATATTAGCTCAGTGCTTGTACCCAGTTTTCGTTGGTTTAATTATCTTGGCACAGCCTGACTCATTAATCAGATATTTATGTTACTTATATTTCTCTTCCTAGTTCCAAGTTTTGCTCTCGACCAGCTCAAATGATGTATTTTTTCAGTGTGGATCCTAGTGTAACTAGGTTGAAAATACTTTCTCTGTCGTCATTTGAACATTCCCTATAGTCTCTTGCTCTCCCACTTACAGAAACCAATCAGAATCAGTTTCTTTTCTGAGCACACATACCCCAGTGAGCTTTTCTGGATTTCCCTTGGTCTTTTCCTATTTGAAATATTTTTGGAGGACTTTTTATTTGTGATAAACATACTGCTCTTATAGGTACCAACTGAGAATCTCTGGCTTATACCAAATCATCCCATTTCTCCCTGGGTTCTTCCATTCTCTACTGCAAGAAGCTCCCATATTTCATCACATAAACTGTTACCCTCAAGAATAGAAGAAACTCAGTGGTAGTCTACCCACTGAAGAATGTCTGTTGTACAATAGGCTTTCTTTGGCCAACACTGGGTGTACATTTTAAAAAATTAGTTATTGACACTTAAACATTGGAATACGTTTATGTACAAATCTAGATTTTCATGTTTTCTTGAAAGATGAGCTGATCTGACCACACTGCGCCTGGATTCCTTTCTGACAAGCACTGGTTGAAGCTGTGGGCACTGCACCCTTTATAAAGGCCTTGGGTGTTCTTGTTTGTCACAGTCTCCACCACTCCCTAACATATGATCCTTAGTTCCTGTATTCTCCACCAGTCATTACTCTCATTTAGTTATTTATCAGGCTCTTAAAATACTTGAATTTGTGACCCTCACTCTGATAAGATCCATCTAAAATGAAGTTGTAGGGTTTGCTTGGCTGTATCTATTAGATAATAAATTAGTCAAATTTGCACTTTTTACAAGTCCCAGCATATCTAGTTACCATACATACTGTAATTGCATTTTTTAACTCAGATGGGAAATTCACATATCTTTGCAGAGGATGAATTACATAGGTTATAGGGTAGTGACTTATTAGCCCATGTTCCTTTCATATTTATCCACTATTGGCAAGCTGTTTTGTCACCCTTCAAAGAGTATTTCTCCACGCTGTGGATTCTATTTTTGATTTTGTTTAGGGTGCTTCCAGAAAACACATATTACATGAGTGGTAGCTACAACAGTTCTCTTCTTGCGTTAGTAAATCCAAGGTCTGTTAGGGCTGCAGTATAAGCCCACAGCAGTTATACTGTGGGACAACAGCTATTCAAGCAATGGCTACATATTGATAAATGGCAGACCCTGGTCGACAGCACTGTTAATCCAGCACCTTTAACTGTCAAAGGTTGGAATATTTTCCCCTAAAGTCTCCCCAGAACTAAATATTTACTTGAAAAACATATGTGCAGAATTCTAGAGTAAATAGAGACAGAGCAATGTGCCCATGGGTGAAAGGTCTGAGGCTTAGAATTCACGTGTTGTGTTCCTAGATGTGTCTCAAGCTTCCTGAGGGATTTCAGGAAAATCACTTTACTTGCCTAATGCATCTGTCGGATGGAAATGTTATTATTTATCTGTTAGATTGCACAACCATGCTCTATCTTTATAAAGCTTTAGATGCTGTGCAAAGGGATACCTGTGATATTTTAAGGATCTTAAAATGTGCCAAGCAAAATGAAGCACAAGAGGCCTCTCTCAAGTAACCATGGAGCTTTTTTCCCAAAGAAATTCAAGATCAGGGATGATATCTGTCCTATGGCCACAGAAATGGGCTTCTCCCTGCTCCTGTGTTGCTGGACAGTCACTGCTCTCTCACTTTCCATTCTAGTCAAACATCAGGTCTCTCTATCTTCTCTCCCCTTTCCCCCATTTAATAGGAAACACATTCTTTTTCCTTAGGACACACACACAAAGAAAGAGAAGAAAAGAAAAAAAAATGAGGAGATTTAAGTAGAACAGCAGAATCTCTACTTACATACAACTTGCTAAATATATAGAGCTGAACACAGCCAGAGCTGAGAGAAGGGAAAAAAAGAAGAGTGTTTTAACAGTAAAGTAAAACCACAACTAATGACTTCAGGAGACAGGAGCTAGGTGGACAAGCAAAGCATTACAGCTTTAAATATATGGGATTTGGCTTCACCTCCCCAGTAAGTGGCCTGGCACCAATTCAAATAGGCTGGTCTGGCACGCTAGTGCCTCGGAGAGGGACCACACTGGCGGATGGAAACGACCACAAAAGCCACAGAGAAAGTGCAGGCTTCCAGAGGCAACAAGTAGGCAACCAGATTGGCAGCAGAAACAATGCCAAGGCCCCCACATCAGCAGGGAGGGCCAGCCTTGCCAGCTGGATTTTTCTTTCTCCTTAGATTGGGATGGCCATCGGTGAGCCTGATTGGCAGGATGATGGGCAAGCACTGTAGAGGATTCTAGACCCAGGCAGCCCAAGAGTGGACAACAAGGTAGGAGTGGAGAAGGTCTTCTCCCTGCTGGGTGCCATACTGCAGAAAGCCGAGACGGTCATGTTTGCAGAATATTTCTGTGTACTAAAAAGGCAATAATCTTTATGGGCTTCTAGCTCTGGAAAATATTTTGCTGTACAAACAGTTGTTTTTCATGCCATTGAAGACTGCCAAATGATCTGATACTGGAAACATTCTTGCTTTGAGCTGCGTGAAAGTAAGGATTCTAGTCCAGTGGGTAGAAGACTCAGCAGGGGGCTTTAATTGGCCAGTCCACATTTTTAGCATCCGTGGTGGCGTTACACAATGCCAACATTGCTAGCTGGAAAGCTGAAATGGAATTAAAAGTTTTTTCAAGGATAAACAATACATAATAGTGTGATGATTTGCCCTGAACTGGCTTTGATGGTTTAAACGCCAGCCTCAGTTTTGTCAATGTTAAAATAAGACAAAAACTAATGTCCAAGACTTCCAGAGGAGTAGTATTGGCAAATTATTTCCAACTCCTTGAATGAGTTAAAAATGGTAAGTAGTTATCAAAAAAGATCATGATCTCGCAGTGACTAGAAAATAACCATAATCATGAACTTTATATAATTGTTCCTTTTTTTATACCAGAGAAGACCAGCATGAATAGGAATAAAAATAATAACACAAAGGCACCATTTCCTATTACTCTAAGCACTTTACCTATTATTTCATGTTACAAACACATTAGGCATGTTTAGATCACAGTTCTCAAGAAAACTCAAGTTTGGCACATTTAGAAAACTTTCAGAAAGGGCACAATGATGGAAACCTACCAAATCAAAAGGGGGTGATGGGCAAGAGTTGGGCAGAAAGAGGAGGGCTGTGCCACTAGGAGCCCTGTAAGCTTCACTGTCTGAGCTCATTGAGCTAGTGACACTAGATGAGGATTTTTTTTTTTTTTTTTGAGACATAGTTGTTCTGTCATCTGGGCTGGAGTGCGGTGGCAGGATTTCGGCTCACTGCAACTTCTGCCTCCCAGTCTCACCCCAGCCTCCTGAGTAGCTGGGACTACTGGCATGTGCCACCATGTCTGGCTAATTTTTTATAATTTTTATAGAGATGGGTTTCACCATGTTGCCCAGGCTGGTCTAGAACTCCTAGGCTCAAGTGGTCTGCTCACCTCAGCCTCCAAAAGGGTAGATCAGGAATTTAAATAAGATGCGTAGTAGGTGGTTAGCTATATGGGCCTTTCATTCCTAAACTTTGGGCTGGAGCTGTGACTTCGGTAAGCACATGGATGGTGTTTTAAGCCACATGAGCATAAGAACTTGCTTAGGTAGTGAATGTAGAGAGAAGGGAAGGGAACATAATATGAAGCCTGGAGAAATACACAGAAAACAGAAGCCAACAACGAAGACTCAGAATCAAAGGAAAGCAACTCAACTGGAAGCCAAGGGCAAAGACCATGTCAGGAAGGGAGTTGTCAATTACGTCGAATGATCCCAGCCATTCTGGTAAGGGCTGAGGAACGTTCACTGGACTTGGTGAGATGAAGATCATTGCTGACCTACGCAGTAGCAGTTTCAATCAATGATCAGGAGAGAAGCCAGAGTAGAATAGGTTAAAGACTGAATAAAATTAGGGACGTGTAGACGGTAAGTGAAGATGCCTGGTTATGACAAAGAGGAGAAAGATTAAGAGACAACCTGGCGTGTGAGGGACCAGGCAGAATTTGCAGGCTTTGCTGGTTCATTTGAGAGAGCAATGTGAGCGCACAGAAGCACTGCTGGAAGACTCCAGGAGCCAGGGAAAGGTCAATGAAGTGAGCGGGGATCCTGGTGGCATGAGCGTCCTCGGAAAGGCAGTGACAGTGGGTGCGGAGATCCAGGCCACCCAGGAACGTGGTTGTCTCTGCTAGGTGAGACCTCTCCCTTTGGAACAGAAGTGGCAAGAGGCAAGCATGCAGATTAAGGGAAGAACAGAGAACATGGAGAAAACTGCGTTTACAGGGTGGCTCTGGCAGGCTCTCCCTGCGTTCCCCATCCTCCTTTCTCCCATGTGACTTTCTGGCTCAGGACCCTCTCTCTCCCAGTATTCTGTCATCTCCAACCCCTTTTCTTTTATTTCAGATAATTCCTCATTTACCTCGTTTTGCATAATAGCGTATCTTGCCTTTTCACTGATCTTTTCCTTAGGTATGCATTTTGTAGGAGAAAAGAACTCTGGTTGTTCTTTTATTACTGGTAAATATACATGACATAAAACTTACCATTTTACCTATTTTTAAGTGTATGATTTAGCAGCTTTAAGTACATTCATTCACAATGTTGTGCAGCTATCACCAAGATCTATTTCCAAAATCTTTTTCATCATCCCAAACAGAAATCCTGTACCCATGAAACAATAACTCCTTTTCCCTCCTTCCCTCTGCCCCAAACATCTCAATTCTGGCCTCTGTCTCTATGAGGTTGCCTATTCTTGGTGGCTTCTATAATTGTAATCACACAGTATTCGTCCTTTCATCTATGGCTCATTTTACTTAACATATTTGTAAGATTCATTATAACTGTATCAGAATCGTTTCTTTTTATAACCAAATAATAGTTGATGTCTAGGCCTCATTTGTCCATTCATCTGTTGTTTCTACCTTTTGGCTGTTGTGAAGAATGCATTATAAACATGGGTATATGCTTTCAGTTCTTTGGGGGTGTATACCTAGAGAGATAATATAGCTGGATGATATAATAATTCTGTGCTTAACTTTTTGAGAAGCTGCTCAACTGTTTTTCATAGTGGCTATACCATTTTACACTTCCATCAGCAATGCATGAAGATTCCAATATCTCTATCTTCACCCACAGTTGATTTTCTGTTACTATTATTTGGAATACTGCAACTGCGAGAAGCCAGCAGCTGTTCTAATGAGTGTGAAGTGGTATTTCACTGTTGTGTGATTGTGCATTTTCCTAAGAACTGTGACGTGGAGCATCTTTTCAGGCCCTTATTGACCATCTGTGTATCTTTGGAGAAAATGTGTATTCAAGTCCATTGCAATTTTTTAGTTGAGTTGTTTGGATTTTTCGGTGGAACTCTCTGCCTTTTACATTATCTTTTTGGATCACCTCCATTCCATAGCAAGGTACTCTCGACAAATTAAACAATTACAGAATAACTTTTTCTTTTTTAAAAACATTTTTATGAAAAATTTCAAATAGGAAAATTTAAAGAATTGGTATTGTGGTGATCACCGTGCCTGACGTCTAGTTTTTGTAAGTGATATTTTATTATATTTGACTTATTTCATCTCTCTCATCTGTCATCCCTATCAACTATCCAACATTCTGCCTCTCCACCAATCAAGCTTATTTTGTGGATGCATTTAAGAAAAGTTGAAGATATCAGGAAATTATTTTTAATGAACAAAAACCACTCTCATGAAATGTGTACGTAAACTGGAAGCAGGGGTACAGCCGTCTCCGGGACTTCTCTGGCAGATAAAGTACAAGCTCCGAAGAAGGGTAAAAGTCAGTGAGGGTTTAGCTCTTTTACTTTGAACATGCCTTAATGAAATTTCCTGGGAAAATGAATCAAAGGAAACATTCCCAGGGAATAGGTAGCGCTGACAGGGAGATGTCACTATCACAGCACCCGGGCTGTATATTACAATGGTTGCTGGGCAACGCTGCTGGCTCATCTGGTTCACGTGTAAGCAATGAATCCTGGGCTAGAAGCAAAACTTCCTGAGGCTAGTAGCTTCCAGAATTAGCTCTTAAACCTCTCTGTCCCTCTCCTACCATAGCATTGGCTTCTTGGTCTTCCACAGTGGGCTGCTAACTCCTTTGAAGTTTATATTCATTTCTTTTTCAAAACACCATCTAACATCTAGAATAGTTTTTGATACAGAGAAGGTCCATGATGACTTTTGCAAGCTCCATTAAGCATCTACATCCTCCAGCCTCAGGGTTCATTGGACTGGACTCTGCTTCCTTTCCTGTATCTACACCCCTACCTTTGAGGAACTCCTGGAAACCCTGTCTGGAGTTCAAGGGTCTAAGTTGCCCTTTCTTATTACAACCAACCTATTGCCTGCCTAGCATCTTCTTTGTCAAACTTCTCATGCTTAGACAAACTTCCCAGCCTGCATGATGCCCTTGATCCAGCACAAATGAAACCCTCCTTGAGGTCACCTATGAGATGTCATGTCATGGAAGCTGAGTAACAAGGGGACCTTCAATGTAAAGGTGCAGGATGTAGACTTGTAGACTATGCTCAGAGAGGCATTAGATCATGTTTTAAGAAATGGGATCTCATGGTAACAGAGAGAGAAATTATACTTTTTAGTTGGAAGGGCATCTTTGAATGGGAAACAAGGAAGATTGCCAAAGATAATGTTGTAGTTATCCAGACGTGAAAAATCAAAAACAGGGCTCTTTGATGGGGGTGAAAGTCAGTTGCAGCTGAGAAACAAGACCACAGTCAGATATAGAAACAGATTATAATATCTCCTTCTCAGTTATGCAGTAGAAAGACTCCCTGTGTCTTCTGACAAAGAGGGTAGATGGTAAGGCTTACCAAGGGCCAGCTGGAGACCAGGAAAGACGCAGAGAGGTGGGAGGGAGTGGGCAAGGAGTGGGATTTCGACAGAACGATGAATTGCATCCAAATAAATAAGATTTAATAACAGCATATGAAAAGACAAAGTCCTCATTTTCACCTGTCTCTGGATTTGCAAACACAGATATTTCCTTTAGAGAGGAAATCACTATATTTATGATTGGTTCATATTTCACACCTTTATTCATATATTTCTTGTAATGTAAAAGGCCGATTTCTTATTACATAGGAAATGCTAAATGCACTGGGGAGTCACAGAAATGCTCAAAGCTTTTCTAGAAGTTAACATAAGTAGTTGGTCACAGGAGTACAGCCTAAAAAACAAAGCCTTCTTTCTGACTCTGCAGAAATTAAGTACTGACATGTGAAACCTGCTGAGAGTTTCATCTGTCTTTACTCTCAAAGCCTCATTCTTTTTTTTCCCCTAAGTATGAGCATACACACACCATGCTTTAAACTTAAAGATGCCAGCAAACGCTGACACTCCTGCTACTGGGTAAAGAATGTCGCAGCGCCCCCTAGTGTTATCTGGGTGGAATAACAGCCCACAAATGTGCAAATGCCCGGGACCCTTCCGTTTTCATTCCCTGACAGCGAGGACACGAAAACACCAGCAGCTTGAATTTGTTAATATTATAATGCCAAACAAGATTTCAAACAATATCAAGTTTTATTGGGAGGAAAAATGAAGACAAGTCAGATATATGAACTTTCACTCAAACATTTAGTGAAGATCAATGCAATATCATTTGCAAATCCAGTAAGGTCACACTTTAAATACAGAAACAATATGACCTATAGATCAGCAGGTGCAGGTGAGTTGCCTTTGGAAAATTGAGTCTCTGTTGCAAAGACAAGGAGAGATGACCGACTTAATTCTTTCTCTAGATAAGGTCATAAATTTAGCTCCTTATGTATCAGATTTAAGTTTATCAAAGAGTAAATTAGCAAAGCAGACCAAATTTTCCCCTTCTTGCCGCATAGCTAATAACTTTATGCATACCAAGTGTTCTTTTTAATTCTAAAAATGATTGTAAGACACTTTACTCACAATTCCCTTCTTCCCACACTTTCTCCTTCAGAACAGTGTATTTAAGAGCATTGAGTGTAGTTCCATAGGCGAGGCTGTTTAAGATATTATGAAAAGAAAAGATAGCCACCTGCTAGTAAATGTTAGCCCTCAAATAATCATGACTGCTTGTTGAGGGTCTTCGAGAGTTTATCTCATAGCGAATTAATGAAGTGGGTGTGATTAGCTCTTCAATCCTACAGGGCAGGAAACTGTGTCTAAAACTGCGCGGCTTACAGGGTGGCTCAGGTAAAATTCAGATCTAGGGAGTCTGACTCCAGAACTCAGGCTCTTAATCACCTGGGGAGGTGCAGCCTCCCAAATATGCGATTGACTGGCCTACAGGGGCAGGTTGCACACAGGTGGGTCAGCACATGAACTGGCATGTAAATTTGTTGCCAAAGGAATGAAGATGGAAATGTATTTGAAAAGTTGCATATCACCAAAGATTCATTCAAAAGGTGCCATTATCACTGCTGGTGCTTGCCTCATCCCACTACCTAAGAACTACAGCTCGATTATTTTCCTGAATTTCTGTGTGAAGGTAAGAGTCCAGTGGAATGGCTATTTAAGGGGAGATTTCTGTGGAAATTTGGGGGCTGTTCCAATAGCTAGAATTTTTTTAAAGCATAATGTTAGATTAAAATGCAAAATGTGAAAAGCAGTTCTAGCTAGAAACAAGGAGCCAACCAGATAGACCACAGAGAAGCTTGGCAACTTCAAGAAAGAGGCATTTTCTCCCATCTTTGCCCACAGAGCAGCGAGGGATATACAACCCAGATCACTCAGAATACACTTCAATTTCTTTGTAAGCCGCTTCTGTTCTTGAGATTTAGGAAGTACAATCAATGACACTCCCTACAGTAATGGGAGAAAGTGGAGGTTTTCATTCTACTTTTAGAAAAGAAATACAGGCCTAGCTTTTTACACTATCTTTGATAAAACTAGACATCTAGTTAGAATTATTTTCTTTTACTTTCTTGTTATTTTTAGTACTAAACTAATATATGATCATTGTTAACAAAAAAGTCTTCAAAAGATATTTAAAGAAGAAATGAATCCTCTCCATCCACCCAGAGTCCCTTTCATTCCCTCCCTCCTGAGGTAACCAATGTTAACATCCAATTTTCATCTTTCTACCACTTTCTGAGTACCTACGCAGACATACACACTCATATATAGACATAGGTAAGGTTTCGGTTTTTTATTTTGTTTTGAAATGAAATAATACCATACATACTGCTCTACAACCTGGTTACCTCACTCATCATGACATCTACATCATAGACACCTCTCCAAATTGACAGACACACTTGTAACATTCTTTTCAAAGAGCCACACAATATTCCATAGTATGGATGTGCCACAATCAATTCAAATGTTTTCCTAATGGTGAAAATGTATTTTCTTTACAGTTTAAAGCACTGGAAGATAATGAGGCAATAAATGTACTATAACACATGTTCATCTCCTGCTGCTTACTTTCTGGAGATTCTCCAAAGTTGGATAGCTTAGCCAAAGCATATGTATTTGTAAATTTTATTAGATACAGCAAGATAATTTTCAAAAATAGTGACAACTAACACCCAGCCAGCAACATTTAAGACGCCCATTCCCTAACAAACATTCTTACCAGTCATAGATACTTCTACTCTTGAAATTTTGCTAATATGATGGACTTTAAAATGCAGTCAGTTCCCCTTATTTGTGGAGTGTCTGTGGAGCCAATCAACTGTGGACAGAAAATATTTGAAAAAAACATTGCATCTGTAGTGAACATGTACAGACTTTTTTCCTCTGGTCGTTATTCCCTAAACAATAGTATAACACTGTTCACATAGCCTTTACCTTGTATTAGGTATGTAAGTAATCTAGAGGTGATTTAAAATATACAGAAGGATGTGTGTAGGTTTTATGCAAATATTATAGCAATTTGTATCAGGGACTTGAACATTCAAGGATTTTGGTATCCATGGGAGGTCCTGGAACCAAACCCCACTGATAACCGGGGACAACTGTATGTCATTTTGAATTTAATTAGCATTTCTTCTATAACTAGTAAATGAGGCTGAACATGTTCATGTATAGGCAATTTGGACTCCATATTCATATATTTTTCCTATTTTTCTACTGGATTAAAGTCTTTAAAATATAATTATAGAAACTCTTTTAATGTTAGAGATACTAACCCTTCATCTTTCATATGTATTGCAACTTTTCCCCTGGCCTCTCATTTTTCTTTTTATACTGTTTTATATCATCCAACTAAAAAGTTACATCGTTTGTTTTTTTTTTCTTTTAGTATCTTGGTTTCCTGCCTTGGCAGGAAATTTTTTAGTATTTTTTATTTCATATTTTATACATATACCTTTAATTGATGTGGAACTCATTCTGTAACACGGATTGGCATTTAGCTTTGCTTTTTCCTGTGCTGGACAGTCATTGTGTCAGCGATGCTTTCCACTTTTATTGAGTTGAACCAAATTTTTCCCACTGAATTGAAATGCCATCCTTGTCAAATTTTAATTTCTCACACGTTTGCAACTATTTCTGGACATTTACTCTGTTGCACCAATATCTTCGTCTGTGCCTGTGCCAGCCCTATCCTGTTTGGTTTTTTAGTAGCTTTACAGAAACAATTGATATCCGGTAAGGCAAGTTCCACACACAGTTATTTTCCCATTACCTTCCTGGCTCTTGCCACACCCTTTTTCTTCTATGTGAGGCTTAAATCATTTTATCCAGTCCCTTCCCACAAACAAAGAATACACAAACCCAGTTGATACTCTAGTGGAAAATGAATTCAACTAAAAATAATTTTAAAGCATGAGCATGTATAATATTGTCATTTACTCTCCCGCCATTCAGAAGTACATCCTTTGTTGGTAACTTGTACTTTCTGTCTAGAAAACTGTCAGTTTTCTTTTTTTCCACTGTCCTTTTGAAGTTTAGAAAGTCACTTGGAAACATCAAAATGCTTCTTTTAGGACTCGACAAGGCTTTCTTGTCTAGAAACTCAAGACTGTCTTCAGAAAACTATTTTACATGTTATTAATTATATTTTCCTGTTTTTATCTCCCATTTTTTTGTTCCAGAACTTTTATGAGTACATGCTGTGTATTCTAGATATGTCTTCCAAGTCTCTGTTTTTGCTGAACTTCAACTTCAGCCTCTTGATCTACATCACAATTTCAGTTTTACAGTAATGATTTTTCTAATCCAGTTATCTATTAATTTTTAATTCTACTCTTGTTTTAGCTTTAGAATAAAATTTTGGTACCCTAATTACATCTTCCTGACAGTTCTGTGCTGTTTCTGTTTTTTATTAACATTCTCTCCTGTTTCTTCTTTGAGACTTGCTGCCCTAAGACAGTCACATGGGCTCCCTGTCAAAATCGCATTAGTGAGTTGTCATTATTCTCTCCTGACCAGGGTTTTGTGTTTCTTTAGCACTCACACATAGGTTTGTAGAGATTTTTCATTAGCAGTGGCAAATGAGCCAGTGGTAGAAGGCAGGTAGTTTCTTTCTTTACCATCTGCAATGAATTCATTCAGGAATGAGGAGCTTGGAACAAGGAGAGGGGTGTAGAGAAACGCCACTGTACCCCCAGCTTCCCAGGGACAAGAAGCCCCCTCTCCCATGAGCAAGGCCTGAGATTACTTCTGACTTCCATGGGCATCACTTCCCAGGACCACCGGCATCCACAGCACTGATTGAGGCCTTCCCAGTTCACAGGGATCAACTCCGTAGCTGAGGATCCTCTTTAAGGGGAGGGGATTCTCAGGCTTCCTAGGGCTCAGAAGGTAGTGTCTAAAAGCTGGGACTTTGCTCTGTCTTGAAAAAAGGCAATCTTTTCCTCTGCTCCCATTCTTTAGGTTCTCACCAGGAACCAGGGAAACCACATCCCCTACTTCTTTAGTCCCTGATGATCTCAAGAGAACGAAAGCCCCCAATGGTACCGTCCACACATCTCTCCCAAAAAGGGAGTCAGGAACAGGCATTCAATCCTGTCCCTACACATCTAGTTACTGGAGTTGAACAAATGCAATACTGGACATTTGTCAGACACTTGTCAAACCCTTAGTCATCTTCCAGTTATAGATAATCGCATTGATAACCCAGAGGAATTAAATGCTCACTGAAAAAATGATAGAATGGCTGGAGGGCAGGCTTCTGTGTCTGAGTTCAAATGTATATAAAATAGAATGAGAAAATGTATCAGCAGATAGTAGCAAGCAAGGACTTTGATTCACGTAGGCTACACTGATAAAACTTTTCTATTTCATGACTAATTCACACTTACATACAAAGGGACAGGAGATTAGATAGTATTTATTACAGGTCAGCATTGGGGTGCTGTTTTATTTGTAGTTGAGTATATAATTTTGAGGAGACTCATAGTACATGATTCCATTGGGGAATACATCAGGGATTCCAAACAAGTTAGAGACTGCCCCTTGGAGAACTCTATTCCTGTCCATGAATTGCACCCTGGCCAATAGCAATCCAGGCCAACCTCTCTGCCCTGAACTCTCCCTTCTAAATAAATAAATAAATAAATAAATAAAATACTTCAGTTCAATACTTTCTGAGGCACACATTTTGGTTTTGGCTTTTGGTTGAGAGTAACATGAGGAGTCTGGAGACCTATATATCCGTAGAGTTTTCAAGACATGTAATGGTTGATTACTCTTGATTCACAGAGCCTTAGCAATGTCACATAAGAATTTCCATGAAATATAAAATCTTCTAATTAAGCATGAAACAATAACAGAAGGCTAAAGTAGTCTAATTTTTTTTCTGGATGTCTTGATCTATTAAAAAAAGAACCTAATGCAAATATGGCAAGTAGTAAGGTTTGTTATATCTGGAGATGAGTGTACTGGTGTTTGTAAATGTCCCTCTCTGTATGTAATGTCTCTATCTGTAATATCCCTCTCTGTAGGTTTCAAATATTTTGTATTAAATTCAAAAGACTCTTATTGACAGAAGTGATAACTTTCTATAGACCTAGGTAATAAGCTGAGACTCAGACCATTAAAAATGCATTTATATGCTGTTAATTTCCAGTTGGCACGTCTAGAATGTGCATTTATGATCTGAGCAAATGGGAATATTTTTACAATGTCCTACCTATACTCCATCATTTCTGTTTTTTACTGACAGCTTGCTTTCCTCGTTCAGGATTAATGAAACAACTGCTTGCATGGCTTCCTTGTTTCATGTCTGAAGGTGCGGGGCAGCCAAGTAAGGCGCTCTCGCATCACGGATGCTTCCCGGGGATCTGGAGCTCTTTCCCCACAACATCCAAGAATCCTCTCGACAGTCTATCATCACTCAATCCATATGCAAATCGATCCAAAAACTCATGAATTTTCAGACTGTGTACAGGGTATAGCACGGTGCTGCAGTCACAACTTTTCCTTGCTATATCACATAGTAATTGATTTTCTTTGTTCAAAAGCTGGGATTTATTCAACTATGTAAGAAAAAATAATACACATAATACATTCTTGACTAACTCCATCTAGTTTTCAATGAGAGAGAGAGATTGAGGGAGAGACAGAGAGTGAATGAGGATTGGAATCTCTGTAGTGACAAGGCACACAGCCCAAAAAAGGGTTATGGGCCCCCCTAATGGAGGATGTGTTTGCTGCAGCCCAGGAACTGAATGAATGGCAGGTGGAAGAGTCCTCGCCCTGGAGTGGCTCTGAAACCTCCAGACTGTGATTTTTATATGCTACTGCTTCATTTTCTTTCCTCTGCTTTGGTTAAAGAGTGTAACTGCCACAAATTTGTTTTTACACGAAAGGGCACCACTGTCTAGTACTCAACATATTGGTTCATGTTCACACTTAATGCTTCTCAACACTGAACAGCATTTTGGAAATTAGTCCCCAGATGGGCTCCTGCACTGGCTGAATACACCTTGGCTTTTCTTGTCCCAATGCAGCAGTCTAGAATAGCACATATGGGAAGCCAAGCTTTTTACATACACATAATCCACAGTCCAGCATGTCTGATGCCATTTTCAGAAAGGAAGGATGTGAGCCTCGTTTCTTCCAGCTATTGCAATCATAGCTTTCATGTCGCACTGCCGTACAGAATGAGCAACGTCCATGCTTAGGCTGACTCCTTTTGAAAATATTGAAATTATGGCATCTAGCTGTGTTCAAAGTTGCACTCCTTAAATTTTACATTCAATTAAGCGGAGGCTTAAATGAGAGATAGGTTTCCTGGTAACTAAAATGCACCCAGCCAGTATACAAATGAGAAACCTTTTAAATGGACCACAAATAAGGAAAGCAACTTTGGAATGTCTTCCTCCGTCCATGGAAAAGGAAAATAAAATGACCATCTAGGCTGATAGATCAAGCCATCTTCAGCACAAAGCACTCCATCAGCTTCCTACCTCACTATCCAATCATCCAATCATCCAGTCCGTGTGTGTGGGGGTGTGTGTGTGAGTGTGTGTGTATATACATACATATATATAATTATATATATATATAATTTTTTTTTCATCAGGCATGCAAGGCCTCCTAGAACCAGCCCTTTCCACATATACTTGTTTTATCTTTTATTTGCAACTGGTAATCCTTCCCTTTCTCCTTCCCTCCCTCCCTTCCTCTGCCTCTCCCTCCATCCAGCCACGCAGGCCTCCTTGAAGCTTCTGCTGTGTGGCCACAGGGCTTCTTCCCACACTTTCTTCAGGCCTCTGCCTACATTTCACCTTATCAGAGAGACCTTCTTGGACCACCATATTAAGACCAGCATTCAATCCATCAATAAAATAAAATAAAATACAACCACCATTTCCCACTGTTCTCTGAACTTCACTCATTCAAGTTTCATTTTAGCACTTCCCATCAACTTAGTATTTGGTATGTATTTCTTTCTTTTCTCAGTACCCCTTCAAGGCAAACTCCACAAGAGAGAGAACTTTGAGAACACTGCTGTGTCCCAAACACCTAGAACATTAGCTCCAAAAATGTATTTGTCAAACAAATAAATGAAAATTATTGATGTAAATAGATGAATAGAGAGATAAATGATGTTTTATTCTTTCTTCAAAATATAAGTAATTATGATAATTATATCTTGTTTCTCATTAGGGCACCCCGAGAATTTTATTAGTGACATAGATGGATGACAACATTAGCTATAAATGCTATATTTGCTATTACTGTTACTAATATCAGGACATGGGGTAATTCATATTGTGTTTTATTATTTGTGATTAAAATGCTATACAATACATCTCATGCCTCCAGCACTTTCCATTGTTATATTTATTAACATGGTTGTTCTTAACACTTGTCATGTATCTCTTTAAGAATGTGATTAAATCTAATAAAATCTATTGACCCCAATACCCAGAAAAATGCATACACAAATAGAATCTGTAGAAAATGTGTGACTGCGTGAACCTTTCTGAAGGCCAATCAAACCCAAGGTTAGAAGTTCCTGAATTGAACTTTAGAAGGAGTAATAAATATATTGTCTTGCAGTTATCAATCAGAAAATATCCTGTCCACCCCACATATTTATTACATTGAGCCTACTGAAATGCCCATTCTTTCTGAAGATATTTGTTTAATTTTGATGTGGTTGTTACTGGTGGCGGTGTCACTGCTATGCATGTTGTATGTGTGTGTTCCTGCTAGGAGTCACATATTAAAGCATATGGAAGAGTACTGTCTCAGATATGTCACTTTGCAACTATCAAGCTTCTGGTGAGTAATTTAATTTCTCTGATTCATTTACCTAATCTTTAAAAAGGGTAAAATAGCATATACTTCCGAGCACTGTTAGAAAAATTAAGAAAATGTAGGTAAAATATTTTCGACACTTCCTGCCTGACTATAGGTAAGTGCTCAACAAATAATAACTATTATTATTATCCCTGCTTAGATACCATTCTTCTTTTATCTGATGTTTTTATCTTTCTCTTATTTGGGTACCCTTAGACCAGCCTGACAGATGAACATATTAAAAAATCACCTTGTGTTTCCAAACGGTAATAACCACTGGCCTTTCTATATACCCCTTTTTCTACGACTTTTCTAAAACTGGAACTAATTCAGAATTTATTGTGGTTCACAGAGAATGAAAGATTAAATCACTGTTGGATTGCATGCAGAAATTAACCCAATTATTCTTCCAAATGCAATATATTTGCTGCATAATATCAGTATCATCAAGCAAGAGAAGAAATTACATTACTCTAAATATACACCAGATGGCTCTAGGGTGACATGGTTATTAAAAAAAATAAAAGTCTTGATTGTTTATAGTTTCCCCAAGGGCAGAATCTGTGTCTAATCTGTGTCTGTAATTTACCCACAGCAGCCAGCAGAGGGACATAGGATGAAATAACTTTTAATTTATGGTAATAGCAACAATTCACCATTCTTTTTGGAACAGTAGTCTCTGCTAGTTTGTCTAAAACGATTTGAAGATTTCAATTCAGACCATAAAAAATAAAATGGTGACACTTGGGTTTCTAAGGTGGCAGCTAATTGATTGCAAAGGACAGCCAAGAAATGAAATTTTGCATGCAGAAGCTTGATTTAAAGTTTAAAAACTCAGAGTGGTAAATTGTGCTGCTACTCAAATTGCATTCTGAGTAAAAACTTTAGACCAGATTCCTTTGCTTTTTGTTAATTTTACTCTTTCACTGAAAAAAAAAAAAGGCTGTGTTCTTATTTTCTACCAGACACTAATCTAGGTCCCGGGGACTCAATGGAGGGCTGGTGGATGCCCACTACTCTTTTCTCCCATCCTGACTTCTCAACTGGGACACCTAAGGAATACCCAGTTATATTCTGACCCATTTTTTTCTCATCCCCATAATTCCAATTTTCAACTCCAGTTTTTGTGTTAGCCTAAAGTACCTTTGATTGGGTGATATCCTAGACCTGAAATGCCCAATACGGTAGTCGCAAGCCACGAATAGCTACAAAGCACTTGAAATATGACTAGTACAAACTGACATGTGCTGTAAGTGAGAAATAAAGGAATTCCTAAGAGTTAATATCACAACAGGAATATATGCTATCACA